>JBBCBC010000001.1:40028230-40220227 GCA_037126765.1 Stenogyne calaminthoides | reverse complement strand
TGGTGTTTACAGTTTGCATATGTGGGTAAATGTGGTCGATTGTTACGGTGGTTTTGCATATGTTGATGTATTATATGAACAATCATGTGTTTGTGATTTAGGATCTTGGTATTTACATCATTGGGCTTCTCCCAATGATGAACAATAATGTGAGGGCCTTATGAATTCAATAAACAGTTGGATTCAATAAAGCCATTCATTTCATCTTGATTGCCAAAATACAAACCAAAAGGAACCTTAATGTTTATTTATTAAACAATGATAGCCCTAGAAGTTTATCTACTTCTATGTTTATGCAATAAGCATTCACCAAAATGTACAAAAGTTTACTATTACACCATTTCGATTCTACACCCCTAATACCCTAAATCCCTCATAAGTTTGGCCATAGAACCAAGCATACTCCCTCTCCATTGTCAAGCCGCATTAAATATTCTATGCATTCTCTTTCCAAACTCTCATCAACCTCAAGATTATCGGTAGTAATCCCGATAACTCGGTAGTCTTTGCCCACAAAGTGGTATCTTAAAATTGTTGTCTCTCTTTTTCCTTGAAGATCTCTATGCAACAACTCTCGCAAACTAAGAAACACTTTGTTAAGAGTAATTGCATCTAGTTGTTCAAATGATTTTAGCTACATTTTGCACATAGTTAGAACTGTTTTAGCCTTCTTCCTGTTTGTAATGCTTGAATTGATCTGAAAGTATCCTAAATCATTAATGTTAGAATCTGGAGAGTTGGGTGGTTGGCAAATCGGTTTAATGTTGTAAGCATCGATTGAGCTATAGCTCGAAATCTGGATCATTATTGTCGAAATGTGTGGTTTTTTATTGTCTTCTTTGGATGAAAATTTGTTTGCTTGCATTTTCGGGCCACACTTCTCTTTAAGTCTTTGGTATAATCTGTTAAAAAATAGAGTAACCAACATGTATGTTTGATACTTGCTCTATTTAGAACATTTTAATTGCAAGTAACCAACTATGTTGATGATACTCATTTAGAGACTAAATGATGAAATATAATCGATAGTCTATGGTGTACACGATTGATAATCACAATCCTTCATGATTTGCTTGGTTATGGATTCAATATTCTTTGTCTCCATAGTGCCTTTTTACCGTCTGTTCTTTGTTTCTCATGGCTAACTTCTTGATGAATGGAAACATCCTATCTTTCCATCAAACATAAGTGTACCATCATTTGCATATAGGGGCCTCCCGATAGCACAAATAGACATAACCTTTGAGATAAATCTCTTGCTCTTTTAACTCACTGTGTATGCGCATGGAGTTACATTGGCGATTTGTACCATCTCGTGAGTTGTTTTTGTGATATAAAACCACTTTTTCATCTATGGGATGACATTGTGCATCTTTAAAACACGATGATGTTGCTTTCTCTCATCTACATAGAGTTGATTAAAATTTGTATTGCATCCTTGCAATCTTATTTTAATCTGTTAGTGATGGCTTGATGGCATTTGTATGTGCTTTGATTTGGCCTTCCCTTAATCCATCTTCCAACGTGGCTTTTTCTAACTTCGAAGCCTTGACAAGGTCTCTAATGGTAGACCTTTCATCCGGTCATAAACTTTGATCTTCTTCATCCAATACAATTTATTTTCCTTATCTTCTTTCCAGGTTCTAGATGAAATAATACGAAATGGGCTTACCTTGATCCATTGTTTTTTGCGGTGATCCACGACTTCACCGACACTTGGGAGGAGCCCCAAATAGCTTGCTAGCTTTTACGATCATTCCACGCCAGGTACTCCATTTTCCAAATCCCAAGTATATATTGTATAATCTTGTTTTTTCTTCATAACTTAAATGGATTCTAGTTTGAGCCATGGTCAATAAATCTGCATTTATATGTTGTGGTAGGTTTGAAGATGGGATGTATTTATGACATATAAAAGACTGAGGTGGTTGGAAGATTTGAAGGTGTAGAAGGGGGTATTTATTGTTAATGATGGTGTAATAGGTTAGAAATGTGTAATTGGGGAAACTTTGGGTGTAATAGGAGGGAATTATGTTTTGGGGGAAAATTTGGTGTAACAGTACGCTATTGTATTCTCGATTTCATTTTTTAACTTTTCTTGTTCATTGAACAAAGAAAATATTTTTTAATATATTTTAATGTTGTCCGATTTTGTGCGAGAAATTTGCAGCGTAATTATGGAGTTTTAGAGGTTTAATTAACCCCTCAATAAAATGAATTTTACTTTTTCATAAAGTTGATTTATCCATTCTACCCCCAACATTTTATCACTATTCCACTATTCCAATAAATCCTTTGAGCAAATAAAACACCAAAAGATTGGGACGGAGGAGTATTATTAGTTAAGACACTAATATTCATATCTTGAAATTGACTCATAAGTTTATAAAACTCATTATCAATATTATTTATATTATCAGTATTACTGATACAATTAAGACAAGGTTTTCCAAGTATACAATTATTGCATTTCTCTTTTTCTGTTTTAACAGAATTATCATCATCTGAAGAGGATTCAACAGAAGAACAGTCATTATAAGACTTTTACGATTCAAAGATCATTATTAGGACTCATGACAATCTTAAAAAGAGTTTCTTTTTTAACTCTTCATTAATATCAAGATTTTTAATCTTATCCTTTGCATAACACTGATTAGCATAATGACCAGTCCTATTACATTTTTTACAAATAATTGTATCGTATCTTCTCTTTTTAAAAGATTTCCTTTTACCTTTATTATTATCAAAATCTTTCTCTTTTTTTTTTTGAAGAATTATGTTTTTCTTCTTTTATAATTAGATTTATGTTTTAAATCTCTTTTATTAGTTTTATACAAACTATTTTTTAGGATTAGGATTATCTAATCCAAATTGGTCCTGAAATTGACCTAATTGTTTTCTTTACGTAAGATTATCTTTTTTAATTTGGTTTTTTTAATTTGAGTTCATTACAAAGATTTATTCCTTCCCTCGAACACAAACACTAATGATTTGACCAAAAGTATAAGACCTATAATGGATCGAATCGAAATCCTTTCTAAGAGTTTTCTTAACTCTTCCAAAGAAATAGATTAGGAAGACCATCAACAAATTTATTTTTTCCAAATATCCCGATTACAATCGGGGATCTCATAGATCTGAGACAAGAAAGTATCTTTGTACCATCTAAAATCGATAAGAGTTTTACACCTCATATTTAAAAAAAAGGGTTCTAGTATTTTCATATTTATTGGTATATTGACCAAAGTAAAATGATCCAAAAATAGTAAGAATCAAAGAATAAACCGCATTGGTTTTAGTTTCACCATTTTCAATTTTAATAGAATTAAAAATTTCCATTCTATTTTGAGAGTCAAATAATTATCCCACCAACCTTTAAGTTGGCCACCGATAAAACCCGAAGTAATAGCTTGTGCGAAGATTAATATCACTATTACCACAAGTTTGACAAGCGTATATATACATAAGCATAATGATGACATTGAGTGAAAATATGATTATCAACTTCCACCATCAATATTCCATTCATAAATACCTTTTCCTAATAAGAATTATTGAAAAAAGTTTTATGTTCTTCATTAAAAACATCCATAGGGGTAGGTCTCTTATAATAATAAGTAGACATGGTAGGTCTATCGGCCCCATTTCATTTTATTAATACTATCGAGATTATTAAAATTACCATTATTAGGTTGAATAACATGATTATCGATTAAATCATCATCTAAAAAATTTGAATATTAAGATTTCTAAATTTATCATTAATAAGATTTTCTAAATCGAAAAATAGAAGCTTCAGTTTTAAAATCTTTTATCTCAATAGGAGATTGAATAGAAGAAAAATTTGTTTTAATAATAACATTATTATTATTATTATTATTATCATTTTCGATTTATTTTGAGAATCTATTTTAGAGATAATTTTATCAACTTTATCATGTAGAAAATAATTTCTTCTCCAATAATAGGCGGATAAAAGATTACAAAAATTATTTTGCTCAATCATCCGATTAATATGTTTTTAACAAGAATTTGTAAAACCTCATTTTCAATGATTACGGAGAATGGGAGAAAATTAAATATTCTTTTCCTTTTTCAATTTGAAAAGGAACATGAGGAGGTAAAAACACTTTTGTATACCACCGTAAATTATTTTATAATCTCTTTCAATAAGCTAAATATAATCAATATAAAAGGTTTTAACAAACCAAGGAACGTAATAAGTAATTTTATTATGCTTTTTATAGAATTTGTAAAATCATTAACAAAGTAATTTAAATCATCTTTTGAGAATGATTTAAAATACCAAATTCTAAACTTATCCCATTTAGGATTATTAAACTCATCATTAATATGAGCTCTAGTAGAATAACCTTTAGAAAAATCTAAAAAGTTTGTGAAATCCATAAAATTAAATTTTAAAGTTACAATCCGAAATTGTTTCAGGATCAAATTCATCTTTGTGAATAATATTATTTTCATTAATAATAATTTTCTCATTGTTATAATTATCATTTTTATAATGAGTATTATCTCTATAAGAGAAAGTAGAAGCTCTGGATTCTGAGGGAAATTCTACTTCATAATCCAAAGGAGATATAAAAGAATGACTGAGACATTGATCTAGTATGAGAATTGAATGTCTTCTTTTTGATTATTTTGAAAACCAATATTAATAATACCATCATTACTTTGAGTAATATGTTTAAAATCACTATTTATAATAGGATTTTTAGGAACAGATTGTTCTATTATCCAATTTTCAGGGAAAATAATTTCTTCTCATTTAATGAATCTTCTGGTAGTAATATTAGATTTTCCAAAATTACTTTCTATAAAAATAGTCTCATACTATACCCAAATTTCATATATAGGCGGGGCAGGCCCATTTAACAGGTTTGTTTCGTAATTTGCAATTAGTGAAATGAATTTTTTGATCGGTCCATGGCCTATTTGGTGATATTTCAAACTAATGGTTCTTTTTAGTAATTATTTGGATATAAAATGAAAGTTTTACTTTTTAGTTGAAATTCTCCAATTGTTTTAATTAATGTAACAATAAGTTGCATATTTCAACGTGATTTTACATATTAATAATTACATGATTTAATATAAATAAGTTACATATTTCGATATAACAAGTCGCATAATTTTAAAATGAACGATGTGATGCACTTGAATGCACATAAAACACACTCCAATTATAGTTATATCTCCAATGCTTGAATTAATTAATTAATAGATATTTATATGTACGTGTATGTATTTGAAGATCTGCTACAAAGGAGTACGCAAAGCAGCTGAGAGCCCTAACAACAAAAATACTCTCAATCCTCTCAATAGGGTTAGGACTGGACCAAGACAGGCTAGAAAAAGAAGTGGGCGGAATTGACGATCTCATCCTCCAAATGAAGATAAACTATTACCCAAAAGGCCCTCAGCCTGAACTCGCCCTCGGAGTAGAGGCCCACACAGATGTGAGTGCCCTTACCTTCATCCTCCACAACATGGTCCCGGGCCTCCAGCTCTTCTACGAGGGCAAATGGGTCACAGCGAAATGTGCCCCGAATTCCATCATAATGCACATAGGCGACACTATAGAGATTCTGACCAATGGCAAGTACAAAAGCATTCTTCATAGGGGGCTGGTGAATAAGGAGAAGGTGAGGATTTCTTGGGCAGTTTTTTGTGAACCGCCAAAGGACAAAATTATCCTTCAGCCGCTGCCGGAGACGCTCTCCGAAGCGGAGCAGCCGTGCTTCCCGCCGCGGACTTTTTCTCAGCATATTAAGCATAAGCTGTTTAGGAAGACTGAGGATGATCAGGAGCATCGGAAGACAAGCCTCAATTAATTGTACTTGGGATTTAAGCTATTATATCATCTTTATGTCATTTATTTGACATGGATATTTTCATTAATTGTGTTAAATGTTACTGTAATTTTCATTTTAGTGAGGTGAGATGAGATAAAGGGGTAAAATTAATAGGTAAAATGTTTAATGTTGGGTAAGAGAAGATATGTAATTAATTATAAATGTTTTGGTATGGAGAATGCTACTTTTACCTAGTGGGTAGATAATCCACTTTAAAAAATCTTCAAAGATCTGGAATCATATAGAAGATCTGGAAGCCCAGAAATGAAATCATCTTCAAAGAGAGTATTTATTCATGTGAGAAACTTTTAAACGAGATTAAGTTTTGTTCATGGAAATGAGATAAGAGCACACTACCCTATATCCTTTTACGCCCCATTTATTTCTTGGGAACATAATCATTTTGATTGTTTAATTCGATAAATTTTAAATTGGTTTTATCGTATATGTATATTATGGGATTAGAGTACCCCTTGTACTCTGTAATGATATTTCATCTTTCCTTTTCAAAAAAAAAAAAAAAAAAACCCCACTTTAAAAATATATATAATAAAAATAAATATAGAAAATTGTGTCACAATCTCCAAACTAATTAAATACACTTTAAAGCTATCTTGAGTTTGTGAATTTGTGGCAGATGATTTACAGGTACAGAGTTAAGGTGGACGCTGCAGACTCTCCTTAATGTGGCGGGATTCGCCTTCCGGAGTGTTCTCTACTAAGGCGATGTACGAAATTATTGTGGAAGCTTCGGTAGAAGAAGATATAATTCATTTTCCTTGACAGAAGTTATGGTGGAAGGCGATCCTGTCCAAAATTTCAGCTTTTGGGTGGAGGGTGGTTCGTGAAAGAATTCCTATGAAGGACAATCTCCTTCGTCGTAGTATTTCCGAGGGGTTAGGGTCCGGTGCATGCTCTATGTGTCTTGGCCCTCTTGAATCCTCAAATCATTTGCTCTTTTCTTGCCCGGTGGCTCTCCTTGTTTGGCAAGTTATATCTCTTTGGCTTAACAAACCAATCCGTTCTCATCAAATGCTCGGGATCACTTTGCTGATTTTGTTGATTCAGAAAGAGGCAAGGTTAAACGGAAGATTACCAGTTTGATTTGGCAGGCTACCCTGTGGAAGATTTGGAAGGTTCGTAACCGAATGATTTTTAAGGATATCTCGTACACTTTGGATGAGTTGATCGATGGTATCAAATTCGCTTCTTGGAAGTGGATTAATTCACATTATCCGATTTCGTTTGGTATTCCTTTCCATGTTTGGGATTTTCAACCTCTAGATTTTTTACCAGATAAACTGTAACTTGTGATCCTGGATTGCGAGTACCCCTTGTGCTCGTTATAATATATTTCATCTTTATCTTTAAAAAAAAGCTATATATGTCTAAAGCAAAAAATAATTAATCTCCCCTTTTAGAATTGCATGAACTAAACGACCGATAATTCAACATTAATAAACCTTACCCCACTCTTGTAAAAAAAAAAAACCTTATCCCACTATTTATTTTTTTTTAACAGTAAAAGAGAATTTATTGATAAGGATAGTGAAGTACCCAGAGCTATTACAAAGAATCAAATAATGGAAAGTTAGCGGTAGCTAACAAGTTAACAATCAAGAACAATCTTAGGACAATCGAGCCAATCAGAATAAGGAAAATTACATATGTCACACCACCTAGTCGAGACCCAGTTTCATAATTTAGATTTTATCTCCTCAACAAGCCTTTCCAAAACATACCATCATGGCACAAGAGATGTACCAACTGTTGGTTATGAATGATAAAGGGAACTCCAAGCCATTGATAATAGTTCATCCAAACACTATGTGCAAGTGGGCATTCAAAGAGAACATGTGAGAGAGTTTCGGACCAGTTAATGCAAATGACACAAAAAGGATCGTCATCATCTTTGAGGATGTTTCTTCGGAACAAGTTATCTTTGGTTGGTAATCGATTCCACAAGATTCTCCATGCATTAGCCGAGACTTTCTTAGGTGCAAGTCTATTCCATATGCGTTTGAACCCGCAAGAAAAATCTGGATGAAGCAGTTCCTGTCCACTCTTGAAGATGTCTTTGTAGGCGAGCTTAGTAGTGTATGAGCCTTTTGGATTCGAGGTCCATCGCCATGAGTCTTGAACTCCTTGTTTAATTGGATACATGTTGATTAAATTACAAAGATCATTAAATAAAGGAAGCTCCCGATCAAAAAAAGGTCTTCTCCAATTCCATTTCCATTCCCAACTCCCCCCTTTCCCACTTCCCTCTAGATCTAATGGACCCCTCCGAGCTATTACAAATCCTATAAAGTCTAGGGAAACGAGAGCAAAGAGCCTCACTTCCCGCCCAACAATCCCCCCAAAAGTCAGTTTCCTCGCCATCCCCAATAGTCCTACATAAGTTACCCCGAAACCAATCTCCCTCCCCACCCGAAGAAATTGAAACCACATCACTCCACCTTATCCCTCTAAATAGCCCATCTTTTCTTAACCTAATGCCAAAAGTAGACGTTACCATAAAAGATACTCCCTCCCTTCCAAACTCAGTTGTATAATTATTGTGTGCGCGATATTTAATGTAGAGTTGTTTATTAGTATTTGAGGTGATAAAGTGATAAGGGTATAATAAATAATTCTACTTTATTGTAAAGTAAAATAATATTTATTAAAAGTGATAGAATGATAAAGTGTTGAGAGTATGAGTGAGTGACTTATCGTAAATAAATTGTATTTGAAGTGTTTGAGTTAAAATGAGTTTTCTCATTTAATGAAATTTACAAAAAAAAATTGAGACGAATCAAAATGGAAATTGTACAAACAAATTTGGAACAGATGGATTAGTAATATATTTTCATGAATATATTAAAAAATAAAAAAATGAAGTGCGTGTCCCAATTTTGGGGTGCAATAACCTAGCCCAATTTGAAAACCAATTTGCTATATAACCCGTCGGGTTACCCGGCACAGGTGTTGGTGTTGGCGTCTACATTCAGTTATAGGCATAGCAGCAACAAATCGTAAATTCAACACAAAATAATTCCTATTGAATTTCTGTCAAAAGGTTTCGCCTAATCGTGTTCTAATTAACTCTTCTTCCCTCTGTAATCTCTTCCGAGAAGAAAAGCATCGAATCGCGCAGTCAGGGGACATATATAGGTGTTTGTCTGCATATAACAAGAACTGATGCAAAATACTGGTTTAAACGGCGGCCGTGTAAAAGCAGAAGATGTTATTTCGAAGCTGAAAGACGACGGTGATTTCGATCGGCTTCGTCTCAAAATCGTCCGTAAGCTTAAAGATAATGTGAGTTTGTCGTCACACTCGCTCATGGGTTTACTTTTGGCTTTATTGATGGTGGTTCTGTTTTCCTTGTACTCATCTGTATTCTAGAAACATTCTGGACGAATTTACCCGTTAGGTTATTAATTTAGCTCTGTCCTGTGCATGCGCATTGGTGATTGTGTAGTTATCTGATTATTCTTGCGAGGATATTTAATTCTATGATAGAAATCTTTGATTAAGATGTATAATACCTAATTGGAGAATGAATTTTAGGTTTTGAATAGTTTTGGAGCAAGGTAAAGGATGTTATTTGGGTAAAGTTTACTTTAAATGATAAGAGTTGGAAGTTGGAAGACGTGAATTTGAGAAACCACTCCTGTGAGTATCTAATTGTCATAACTTTTAAGCTTCTTGCGACCGTTATATGCAACTTTATGCACATGGGATAGCTGATTTATTTATTTAGTTCATTGGATGATTGTCAAAGTGAAGCTTATATCAAGTCAGAAAGAGTAGTATTTGTAGAACATACATAAACCTTGGTATTTTTGGTTGGTCAGAGAATTTTATTTTGACCTACAATTAAGGGTTGATAGGAGAGGTCTATTTAGAGTTACTTGACACCTGGACAGGGTTGTTAACCTGTTATAGAGATGTAAATGGTACTATTACCAGAAGAACAAGTTTGACAACCATTTGCTAATAAATTATCATTGTTGTGAACTCCCTTTTGTTACGAACATCAAATTTTGGAATTGCAAAAAGTCTTAGATTAAGTTGAAAAGGTCTTCATTTGAGATTTTCTCCTTCTGGCTCAGGAAGTTATTTGGATGGAGGAAGTAGTAGATATGTTTGTCTTATGTTAAACTAATTTTCCTTTTAAGGTAGCCAGTAGCCCCTCGAAGATGCTTCAGAACCTCGATTTAGAGTTCACCTATATATATGTCCTTACTTTTCTGTGAATTTCTTCTATTTTCCATTAAAATGTGGAAAAGGCAAATTACAACCTTTTTCATAGTTCCATGATTCGATCACAAATATAACATCTTTACTGTTTAAGATGGTCATAAAAGAAGTAATGTTTCTGCAAAGTAGCTTCAAGAATAGTCTTGGAATTTGCTTTTCTAGATTAACATGGAAAACAGATCCCTCCTGACAATTTGCACATAATGGCTACATTAATCATTATAAAGAAAGGACAAAAAACATTAGAATTAGATAATAAACTTTCACATCAAGTTTATCATTTGCAGTGGTGGATACTGGGGCCCGGGGGTAGTGTACTGTAGTAATACAAGATGAAAATAAGCTGAAAATGCAAAAGCAAATGGTAAAAGTTGAGAAGGAATGCAAGAGAAATTAAAGAATATAAAAAGGAAGGAATAGGAATTTAGGGGTAAGCAAAGGTGAAGGGAAGTTAAAGACTTCAGTTTCACATGTTTTCATGTATTGCTTATGTTTTATCTCCTCGAAATAAAAGAAGGAAAGTTAGGGATAATGCATCTGTCACCAGAATAATAAAGAAAAGGTAAATTCAGAAAATTAATATGTATAATTGTATGTTACTTTAAGAACACATGTAACTGTTGGCTGGATTTTCAAACTATTAGTTTTCTAACTATAGGCATGCTTGTTTGAACAAAATCTATTTTACATCAGCCATACATAAGCAGAGTTTGGGGGTAGGGGTGTGGGGAGCTAGGAACAAAAACTAGGCATATTGATCATATTTATAGAAATATTTGATGATACAAAATAATGAGACATAATGTATTTCCTCCGTCCCATGCAAATTTGCACACTGGCTTGGGCACACAACATAAGAAAGTAGTGTAATACATTAGGGATTTAAGGGGTAATTTTGTAAACCTTTATGTATAAAGTAATAAATGAATTGGATTGCTGTGTATGTGTGGGCCCAAAAGTAATGGCATTTTGTGTAAAATTGTGAATACATTTTGTGTAAAATTGTGAATATTGTGAAGCTGTAATTTATGGGGAATTTTCTAGATTTGGTGTGGGCAAATTCAGTCAGGGACGTATCAATAAGGCAAGTGTGTAAGTCTTGTAGGATGGAGGGAGTATAACTTATAAACCATTAAAGAATTTTGCAATTTTTCATACTTTCATCATTTAAACCTAGACATGTATGCGACGTTTTCTCACTAGTTTAAAATTAGTGATTTTGGATTTTGTGGAAAAAGTAGTGCAATTTCTACTTCAAGAAATAATAATTAAAGTTCAAGAAACATATTAATACCTTTATTTGTTTAGATATGAGTGAGAGAAGAAAATCTAAACAATTAGAAGTGAAGATATTGCCATATTGGCATTGATCATTGGGTAGGATCTAGAGATAGAATAAAGTCTGCGGTCGTTGAGGACAGAAACAAATACTTTCAAAAAAGGTATAAAAACATAACAGATGATACAAGACAAAGAGATTAAATTCAGGGGTTTGAGGTGAAATTAATCATAAATGATTGGTAGGGTGCTGAAACTATTGTATTTTCAGATGGAATAAATAACAAAAGACCAAAATTTATATTTTTTTAATCTTTTAATTTGACAAGTGGGGTTCTTATAATTTAAAGTCTATTAGTATATAATTAAAGTATAACCATTAATTTATATGTAATATTAAGATTTGTTTTTTAGATTTTGGGTCACCAATACATAAGGATATGCCCTTGAATGCAAGCATCATTCATTCCCGCTATTTTGCTAATTTAGAACTGGATAAAATGACATAAATATGACTTTGTTATTTATTCACTGTAATCAACGCATGACACAAAAATGGTATTATATTTTTATTTGATATTGAGAATATACATTTATTTAATGTGCTATGTTCATGGTTTGGTGATTAGTACTTGTGTTACCATTTACATGCTGTTGTATGCTGTTAACCAATTTGTGTAATTTGTCCTTGGATTGAATGCCATAGGTGCAATGTGATACACTGCTGTTTTTTTTGTTTTAATTATTGTCTGGGTTTTCTTGATTTAAGTTATTGAACAAATTTGGCCCATGGGCTTTATTGCTTAGGGCTTAAGTTAGGGTTAGGTTTAGGAGTCTATTTATATGGTTTTTGGATCTCTAGTTAGATCATCTTTTGAACATTGTTTTTGGATTCAGCCGTTTAGGCTCCGGACGGGGATTTTCGCTGGTTTTGGAATTCTATCATACTTATCTTTTATTTTTCTTGGTGGTGTTCTTGTTTGTGGATTCCCTTTGACTCTAACACAATGTACCTTTTGGTGGAAAAATATAATTTGAATTTAATGAATTTTTAGTATCAACTAGTTTAGTTTAGATAACATGACCAAGGGCTCCTCTGTGCATTAAAAGTAATTAAGCTGTTTAAAAGAAGTATTTCTATAGGAAAATAAAGTGAGCTACTTTTACATTGTCCTCTTTTGTACGACGTTACTAATTTGAATCTCTGAGTAGAACTATCTCCTTGCTGCATTTCTGATGTTCTTCAATGTCAGAACCTTGTGTACAAGAAATAATTCTGTTGTAATGCTTAACTTTTTTGAGAAGTATAAGAGAAAACCAATATAGATAATTCACTGGAATTCTGGAAAATTAACCAGTTGTAACAGGATCTTTTTGAGGACATCAAGAACCAGGAGACAGATTTGAACTAATAGAACAAGGCATCTGATACAAGCCAGTCTATTTAGTTACTAAATGCATTCTAAGGAGAATAAATTATTTGTCTTTGGTTAAACATGTTTGTAGACATTCATTGCCATAATAAATTGTAATAAATTGTATTAATCAAATTCGGTTTGTCTTTTTTATTGGCTATCATTTGGAAACAAATGACCCAATTAAATTCTGCACTTGCTATACTATCTAATTGATGAAACTTTCATCAATTCTATATTTGGGTTCTCCCTCACCTTTTGATTCTCCAATCTTGTTAGATCGTCTCCCTAGGAATAGATATGTTCTTTAATGATGCTGATAATATGGCAACAGATTTTCATCCAATAATGGTATGCTTAACTTCTACTCATTTTTTGAGCTAAATTTTTCTTAACCTATATTGTGCCATTGCACCAATGTTATATACAAAAAGTTTCAAAGGTGTAGCATCTTTGGCATTGTTACTGCATAGTCAAGAATATGATTTTGGAGAAAGCAAAATCTAAAGTGATATTTGAAACTAAAAATCAATCCTTTTTGGCCATGCCTATTGGGAGGTGGAAATCCACGCCAAAAAACCCGAGCTATTTGCTTCTGGTGTTACCCATTTAGATTAGTGTTTTACTTTGTCATTCTTCTAGTTTTTTTAATTACTGTTGGGAGAATTTTACTGATTTGAAATTATTTAATCTTTTTGGCCACTTTATTATTCATGATTTAAACGCATCCAGGTTCTCTAACTTCTTGTTTCCTACTTCCTCCACTCTCACTAGACTTTGCTTTCTGCTATGTTTAATTGGTTTCTACAAATTTCCACAGGAAGAATTGCGAAGCAATGTTATATCAATGGTGAAACAATCAGCTGCACTTAATCGTCCTGGTGCTGAAAATATGAAACCACGGCAGCTCTCTGATGCAATACACCAAGAAATCGGGTAGGATGACTTGCCTACTAGATGTAACCATTACAAATGCACATTATTTTGATATTTAAAAAAAAAAAAATATATATATATATATATATATATTGCCCAGGAAATGTTTCTGTGTTGCAACTTTTCTTCCAACTTGTGAGATAGGGTGTTAAAAGAGTTGGCTTAGCATGGGGTTTTTCTCGTATGTTTGTTTTGAGATTATAGTGGGCGGAAGAAATCTCAGACGTTGAAATCCTCGTATTTGAAAATTTTGATGAGGTGGGACTGTTGCTTTATGTCAAATCAAATATGAAAATGTGATTGATGTTATGTTATCCAAGTGATTTAAATATACATATGAGTTTCGAGTGCTATTGGGAGAATAAAAAGGAGAGTGTATAGTATGCAATAAAGTAATTTTAGGGTGTATTACAGTTAGATTTAATAGGATTTTAAAATTCTTACTTTGAGTCCCGAAAAAAACGGGAGTATAGGATCGTTAAGTCCAAAGTCTGGCCATGCTAGTCGCCGAACAAACATACCGTACCTTGTTCTCCTGAGGCCTTGGAGGCTTCATTAACAAAAGGGGTCGAGTCCTTTTGGGAGTTACTGTTCAGGGTTACTTGGTGGGTTTCTAGTCATAGAGATTATTCTTTCTGCATGATATTTTAAGGATTGAAGCAGTGCACTTTAGGTTAAATTTGGGGGATTCCTAATCCCCCCTTTACTTATTCAAATTTAATAAATTTGTTTTTTCTGTTTCTCAATTAAAAAAAAAATAAGAAAAGAATAAGTTACATGTCAAATTTCATACTTTGTCAGCTTACTACAATATTATTATTCAGCTCCTGATGTTTCATTTGAATGTTTCAGGGACAAACTTATGAGCCGAATTTCGAATGATTTGTGGAATATAATTAGATCTTCTGATGGCATGAATACTGAAATAAAAGAAACCGTGGAATCAGTTTATGAGAAATTATCAAATCCTCAAGGAAACGACAATGGTGAGTCATCTTCTCATAGTAAACTAGAGAGATGTGATGTTCCTAGAGCTTTGGAAGAGCTAAATGCACCACCAGGATTTGGTTTAGTTAATGGAAAAGGGAGAAACGAGAAGAAACGAACGAATCAACCAAAGAATTTAAGTGGGCTGAGCCCTTCTTCTAAAGGAAAAGGAATGGAAGAAAACGAGGACTTGCCTCCACCTGGCTTTTCTTCTGCCCTCAAGCGTAAGAATTCAGGAGATGCTAGTGATGAAGACCCTGATCTGCCTCCTGGATTTAGTTGAGTTTAATTATATGGGAATACATGACTTTTAACGTTTGGGAGATTCAATTTTGTGACTTTATTAATTATGAATCTAAAAACTTGCAGGCAATGATACCTAGATTGGGTTCCATCATCTTTTTCCATCTAACTTTTAGTAAATTCGTGAGCATCTTTAACTGAGATCAAGAAATTGCTGCTTCCCGTTTAGAGGTTTCTGCTGAGGCAAATACTTCTATGCACCATGCATCTCAAGTGCGGTTTTAACTGGTATTAGTTCATTTACTGAAAGGTATTATTTGGAGGCAAATACTTCTATGCACCAGTTGCACCGTACAACTCAAATGTATTTTAAAATGGTATTAGTTGTTTTATTAAAAGGTATTAGTTGATCAGCATTAGTTGTTTTCACCGAGCGGTGCTCCAGTTGCACGGTGCAACTGGTGCACTAGTTGCACCCAAATGTTACTCTTCGACTGAACACTCTTCTCCTTGTAGTTTTGGCTATACTGACTTGATCATCGCGTCCCTCATGTTGACCCCGAAAAGTGTCATTTTACCGAAGAACCACATCAAGATAGTCTAATATAACATAGGTTTTACTCTATTTCCATCGGATGAATCAAGCTGTTTCCAGTTTATCTCCGATATATATGCCTTGGTGGGCAGGTTGGAGTTTTTGTATTTATACAAAGATCTGAGCCCACTTGTTTATAGCTTTTTCCATGGGCATATTGTATGTGTCTTTCAATGTGCATTTCCAATTTCGTTTTTTTACTAACAATATTGTTCAGAATGTTTGTGCAGGCGAAGGATCATAGAGTAAATGGCTTAATATTTATGGGATGTTTGGTTCAAAATTTTCAATGGGAATGATAATTGGAATTATGAGAAGTGAATTACAATTGATCGACGGTTACATTGTTGGTGTATTGCTTTAATCTTGGAATATGTTAGGATAAAAAATGTTGGTTGAGTAAAAGTGGAACGGCTGAGGAGAAACGATCACTATTACTCTATATTTATTTTTATTTCCACTTCCGTTGAAAAATTATGAATCAAGCTTCCCCTTACACATCTGTTTTGACTTACATTCCAGAAAGCAATTTACGGTATGATATCAATCTCTACTTTGCTCGTAGATGTCCTTTTTCATACTACTCTCTCAAAGTTCTAGCATGAAATGTCCACGTTTTTGTCACTAGGATTGAAGAAATAATGCAAAATGGTGGTTTAATTTTACCGAAATTGGAGATAAAGAAGGTCTAATCAAAGGTATTTGAATGTAATATTTTTCTTTTTCTAATTCTCTGGCTTAACCTTCTCCCGCTGTTGCATTTAGGAATAATTATTTTGGAGTACAAAATTTTGAATCAAGTTACTAATAGGTACAATTTTTTTAAAAAACCTGCTAACCAGTACAAAATAATTTTATATATATGCAGTCGAAGTTGCATAGAATGTGCAAATGTACCTGTTTATGTGCAATTTTTTTGTACCTATGTGTCTATTAGTAAGTGTTGAGTTATCAATTGCAGTGATCAGTCAAGCACCCTTGCATTTATTACACCGACTTCCAAGACTAAGGTTTGGTTCTTGATGCTTGGAATCAAGATGTAACATTCCAAGCAACTGATACATACATGCTCATATACATATTCATGTTGGATAACTTTTACTCTCAACTCTGTACTCGATTTACGGTATTTACAGTTAATTATTTCGTACTTGTGAGATATTGATATATTTGTAATATAAGGAGGCATTTTGTGCATCAAGTTCATGCTTAGTAGATATTGATATATTGAATTTGCCTTGTAATATATAAATCTTCACATCTCCTAAAAATCTAAGGAGACCAATATTAGCCAATGTGAATGTTATATTGTTGGTACCCCTTAAATGGGAGAGAACAGTCTTTGCTTTGTGTATATTTTTTTTGTGCACATATTGCGTCTTCCGTAAATTTTCTTTTGTTACCCAAACTTAGCTTTGAATTGTTTATTTTTCTGAAAGAAACAAAACCCATAAAGGTTGATTTTAACACGAGATCCCTTGTATGATATCCCCAAATCAGATTCTCTAACTCCCAACTAATAACAATACCCACATTTAAGAGCTAGGTAGTTATAAATCAACAAGTACCAATGATATCTTTGCTTTGAATCTTAGCCATTGTCAAACTTTGTGCCTTTAAATTATGTAGGAGTAATTACTAAACTTGATAAGACATCATTTTTATGTTTGGTGCTGTTTTTCAGATGAAAATGGGAATTACTCCCTCCGTCCAAATTATATAGGCTTGTTTTCTTTTTAAAGGTTGCTATGCAGTTTGAGTTTGATGCGCTAATCCGGACTGGGACATGGGAGCTGGTCCCTTACTCTCGGGACAAGAACTTGATTAGCACTAAGTGGGTCTTTCGGGTGAAATATAATCGGGATGGTTCGGTTGAACGGTATAAGGCTCGATTGGTGGCCCGAGGGTTTCAACAACATGCGGGGGTCAATTACTTTCACACTTTCAGCCCGGTCATTAAGCCCATGACTCTGCGTGTGGTTTTCAGTATTGCCGTAACTCGTGGGTGGAAAATCCAACAAGTGGATGTGAATAATGCGTTTTTAAACGGAGATCTCAAGGAGACGGTGTACATTAATCAACCTGAAGGTTTTCAGGATATTGATCGCCCTCATCATGTTTGTCGATTGGTTAAGGCTCTTTATGGCCTTAAACAAGCGCCCAAGGCTTGGTATGATAAGCTAAAAGGCTTTCTTGTCTCTTCGGGCTTCACTCATTCCTTGGCTGACCATTGTCTTTTCCATCAGCGGGTCAATGGGAAACTTCTTGTTCTTTTGGTCTATGTTGACGATATCTTGATCACTGGGGATGATCCGGTTATGGTTCAATGGTTGATCGCCAAACTTCATTCAGCTTTCTCTTTGAAACATCTTGGGGAAATCAACTTCTTTCTCGGTTTGGAGGCTCATGTTACTCCATCCTCTATTTCGTTGTCTCAGTCCAAATATGCTCGTGAACTTCTCATCAAGTCTAATCTGGAGACTTGTAATCCCTCCCCTACACCTCTATGTCCAAGTCAAAAGTTCTCTCTTCGGGATAGTGCTCCTTTTGATGATCCATCTCTTTATCGTAGTATCGTTGGGGGTCTTCAATACCTCACTCTCAACCATCCTGACATCTCCTTCTCCATAAATAAGCTTTCTCAATTTCTTCAACCACCAACTCAAAAACCACTGGAAAGCGTGTAAGCGGGTCCTTAGGTATATTAGGGGTACTATTTCTAACGGTTTGCATTTTGTTCCAGTTTCGAATTTCAGGTTTCATGGCTTCGCTGATGCCGACTATGCCTCGAGCATTGACGATCGTCGCAGCACTAGTGGCTACTGTGTTTCCCTTGGTCCGAATCTCATCACTTGGTGCTCCAAGAAACAGCCCGTGGTAGCTCGTAGCACGACGGAGGCTGAGTACAGGTCGCTCGCGTTAGCCACCACAGATTTAATGTGGCTTCACACTCTTCTTTCCGAACTTTGTCTTCCGCTGCATGGTCCGTCCGTTCTCTGGTGTGATAATCAGGGCGCCATCAAGCTCGCATTTAGTCCCGTTTTTCATTCTCGCACAAAACACATTGAGGTTGATGTGCATTTTTATCGGAAAAAGGTTCAATGGTAAGTTCTTGATATTCGATATGTTTCCGCTGAAGATCAAGTTGCTGATATGTTAACAAAGCCGCTGTCTCCGGCTCGTTTTCTATCCTTATGCTCGAAACTTGGCCTCTCTCAAGGAGGTCCGCAACCTTCAGGAGCATGTTAGAGTATCAGTTCTTCTACACTGCAGTATCAGTTCTACACTGCAGTATTACTTGAGTGTCTCTGTACATATCATAGCAATTTTCTTTATTAGCTAGATTGTTAGAGGCGCTATGCCAAAACAGAATTCGTTAGGCGGTTACATCAGGTTGTTGTGTATATATACCCATGTAGACACTTGATTTTAATTAAGTTGAAAACATATTTTTTTTATCAGTTTCAAATTTCAACATATGGATGTCTCAAATATATAGGTTTGTTTCTACATAAAGTAATTTTTTTTAATTAATTTACTAATATAACCTTATGCATTAATTATGTTAGAAACTATAACAATCATTAAATAGAGATATAATAGAAATTTCACTTGTTTAATTTACTTTTCCAATATAATTTCTTAATCGGTGTAAAAAGTCAAGCAAGCCTATATATTTGGGACGGATGAAGTATATTTCAAGAGTCAAACAAACCTTATGCAATAATTATGTTAGAAACTATAACAATCATTAAATAGGGATATAATAGAAATTTCACTTGTTTAATTTACTTTTCCAATACAATTTATTAATCTATGTGAAAAGTCAAACAAGCCTATATATTTGGGACGGATGAAGTATATTTCAAGAGATGGTTTTGGAAATATGTATGTGTACAAATTTTTACTCGAACCATGTAAAATTGGTTTTTTTTTTCGTTTAAAATAAAATATAAATTCTTTAAAATTAACATAAAATAATTTTTTTTCGTAATTATCTTACCAATAGACGGAGCATGAGTTGCAATTTGAGGCAGAACGAAATTTTTTTTCAGTGAATATAAGAAAACAAGATATGAAAGTATCAAAAGTATAGGTGGTTTAAATCAGAGTTTTAAAACAAAAAAGAAAAAAAAAATAATCTCGAGTTTCGATCAACCTTTTCGATTCCAGTAGGATTATCACACGGTGTATGAGAACAACTTCAAGGTTTCACCGACCCTTCTCGGTAGCTTATCTCCTCTCTCTCTCTCTCTCAAGTATATAATAATAAGAACTGCAAATTGGACCACACAATGAACAATGAACCAATGCCTCTTAGCAAGAGCAGTCCATGATTCCTAACAGTGAGAACATAATTTTTGATGAAAGGAATGGTAAGTGAATGATACGACATGGAGGAGAAAGTTGAGCTTAGTTAGGATTTATGAGAAAGAAAAGAGAGAGTTCTATAAGTCTCAAGAGACGGCCTGAAGAGACTTGGGTCGAGAAGCCTACAAGTATGGGGGTAATTGCAGTCTAGTGCACAAAATGGACACCCTCTAGCAATGGGGTACAAACCCCTTTTAAAATAGCAATCTAGTACAATTTTTTACCCATATTACTCTTCATACACCAAACACTACATACACCAAGCCATCTAATCATTATGACATTTTACCATCATATACACAAACTCTCTCTCTCTCTATTCATTTTACTCTCTCCATCTCCCTCTCACTCTCTCTATCTCTCATCCTCTCTCTCGCCAACAATCTCTTCTCTCTACCTTTCTCTACGGCGGTGGTGGTGGGAGGTTTTACGATGGCGACGGTGGAGGGGGATGGGGGGCTAGGTGGTTGGGGAATAGAAATAGGTTTTCGATTTTGGGGGGTTTTTAACGGTGGTGGAGGGGGGTTTCACCTTTTTTGCGGTGGTGGAGGGGGTTTCACTTTTTGTGGCGGTGGAAAATAGATCTAAGTTTCTGGTGTGGGATGGAGATGGAAGATGCCACGGGAATGGCGACGGCGGAGGTGGGGGAGGGGTTGCAACAGCGGGGGCTTGGTCTGTTTCGTCGGTGATGGAGGAGGGGCTGCGACGGTGGGCTTGAGCTGTTCTCCAGAGCGGCGACGAGCAAACCCCTGGTTCAGATTCGCAACTCACTGAGTTCGCGCTCCGAGTTTGGGCCTGAGTTCGCCGAGTCTTCCGAGTTCCAGGCCGAGTCAGTTGATTTTTTGGTGAGTTTGGTTATTCTGCTTAGTCGTGTATAGCAATTGACGTGGAGATGGATTTTTTGGCCGAGTTTGATTAATTTTTGGGAGTTCTTAATTGGGAGTTCTTATTTTTGGGAGTTCTTTATTGTTTATTTTAATTGGGAGTTCTTATTTTAGAATGATTTGATTTGTGTAGTGAGTTTGATTGTTTGAACTTTGAAGAATGAAGGGAGGATTGTCAACGTTTTTTGTGATTCTCAACATTTACAAAACCATTTTGTGTTTTGGGAAGAATGATTGGAATTTTTCTGGGCACATAGAATGGGAAAATACAATTGCTTAAGTGTATACACAATTTTTACTCTTGTGTGCAATATAAATTACATGTATACAATGTAATGCCGTTTATGCAATGTTGTTTAATTACGCTTGTATGCAATTTTTTTTATATGCAATGTGCTTTTTATATGCAATATTTTTTTCATATACAATGTAAATTAAGTATATACAACATTGTTTTAACTAGACGCTGCGTATATTATAGGTATGTGTATTTTTTTTATTTTTGTCATTATTAGAAAGAAGAAATAATTATATTTAAAAAAAATGTAAAATATTTTCAATTTTTTTCTATAATTAAACGAAAAAATTTAAAAAATGCACAAATATTACAAAAATAATATCATTTTCAAATATTAAAAAAAATAGAAATATTATTTTAATTATTGCAATTACCAATTTTTAGGAAATTTTTGTGAATGTCATCTTGTTTTTTTTTAATTGTGCCTATCCATATAACCCAAAGTATAGAAAGCAAAAAAAAAAAAAACAAAAAGCATAAATAATTTGTTAAAAAAAAAAGCAAAACAAAGTATAGCAATTTGTGGGACACACCTGAAAGAGATTGATGAGACACAAACTTTATTAAAAAGAAAGCAAAAAAAGACGAAAAGACGGAAATCAAAAGCAAATAAGGGTAAAAGAGACCAATTACATATCTCAAAAGGACATTTTGTACTTTATTGCTATTTTTTGTTTTGGAGTGTACCTATTAGTTATTGCTCCTACAAGTATTACTATTACTTGTTCTAAGCACGGACCAACATTTCTTCACCTCTTTGGTCAATTCTCATTAGCACCATCAGAATCAAAAGGTATTACTTACGTCATTATTAACACCCAAGGGTTGGCCTAGTGGTGGAGGCTTGGGACTTAGGAGTGTGCTCATCTCTAGGCCTCAGACTCGAACTCTCTAAGGTGCTATCAATCCTTGAGATGAGCTAGTCCATACAGAGCTTAACTCTAGCTTGAAGTAGGGCCCCCGCTAGTGGACGGTGGGTTCTGGTCCCCCGAATTAGTCGGTCCTTGAGCCGGATACCGAGTTATCAAAAAAAAAATTACTTTCGTCATTATCCGTTAAACTTACATACACAAATACACAAGTTAGTACATGTTTGTCATCCAACATGCACAAACAAACACACAAGTTAGTACTGATTTAAACACATTTTGAACACATAATAGACACTGGAAGAAGAACTAAAAATAAAGTCTCTATCCCCAAACAAGAACATGTGTTATTTCAATCAATCGAATCAAAAATAAAAAGCATCATGCATGTCTAAAACTTTTCCAAATTTAAACATTTAGTTCTCAATTTAGTAGGATTTCTTTTCAGATGCACTCTTAACTAATTTGATTATGTCATTTTCAATGATATCACGGGTGAAATGAAATTTAACACCAATATGTTTAGCCCTATCTTGGAAAACATGATTTTACACAGTCGAATGACAAAAGAAAGAGCAAATTATGATGTTGCTAGAATGTTATTCAACTCTTGACACAACTTGAACATAACATCAACATTCATAATTGGAGAGAGAGTTTCGATATATATATATATATGTTTAACATAACATCAACATTCATAATAGTAATAGTATGTATGCATAATAATGATACTTGAAAAAAAAAGTTCACGTGTCGAGTTCACAAAAAATTTTGCCTTTATATAAATATTCATACTTATTAATTCTTTTCATTAATTTTATTTTTTTATTTAGCTAGTTAATAAACATATTCAGAGCGTCCACAATGGTCATTCTTAGAGGTGTGTAAATATTGGATGGATGAAAATTGATATGCAAAATCATTGTGGATGATTTTTAAATTGGAGAGAGAGTGTCATCCATCTAAATACATGAGTTAGAAGAGAGAATGTACTTTTGACATAAATGTAAATAAAAGAGAGGTGATGGTGGAACCTATAAAAAGTGTAGATGGATAAATGATTGATGAACCATTGTAAAAATGTCTTTAAACAATTGAGTATTTGAAAATAAGTGATGTGAAGATGATGTGAAGGAGAGAGAGTTGATGGATGAATAAAAATTTATTCATCTATTGTGGATGCTCTTAGTGGGATACCCACTCCATCCCATTCTTAAGGGAACTCTTACTGTTCATGAGAATTTTAAGAAATATTGATATAGTGATAAAGAGTTGTGGGTAGAAAGAGTGGTTTATTAGTATTTTATGTAATAAAGTGAGTATTTTAGGATATGTTACATTAAGATTGAGATAAAAAAAATTGAAAAAATTACATTAAGATTGGGTAGGAGGGAGTATTATACTCCAAGAGAGAAATATATATTACAAATAAATATAGTACTCACTCCGTCCTCTTCTTATTTAAACATTTACCCAAAAAGTTCGTCCTCTTGATTAATTAAACATTTCCATAAATGATAATAAAATAATTTTATCTTTTTACAAAACTAGTTTGGCAGCGGGGCGAGGAATTCTAGAGTAAATTCCCCACGAGTCTGGGACTGAGAAAAATTACACCCCGTGAGTGGAGACGGGGCGGGGACATGGATAGTACTCCCCGTCCCGTGCTCCGCTGGCCCCCAATTTTTTTAATATATTTAAATATTATATTATATATTTAATCAATAAATACAAAAAAAACCAATAATTCTTATTAGAATTGACTAATCCATAACCTCACTTTTTCTCAATTCACACTTCTTGGTTGCTAAAGTATGAAAGAAGTTAACAAATGAACAATTTATATTAATTTTTTTTGTTGGTGTTATATCATTTTTATCTTATGAATTTATCTTGAAAATTTATTATTATTGTGTATACTTTAAATTTGTAATTTGAATTTTAAACATGATTCTATTTTATGTATTTTTATATAATGTGTTTTGATATTTATGTTGTGAAAATAATTTTTTTTTAAGCGGGGAATGGGGGGAGTCCACCACGGGAATTCGAATCCCCAGAGAGTGAAATGGAGAATGATTATTCTCCGAATGCTTCATGTGGACAGGACGGGAAATCACAGAATTACAGGGACGAAGATGAAGAGTTGTTCTCCGCCCCTGCCCCGTTGCCAAACCCATACAAAACTCCTTTAAATACTTTAATATTATATTATATGTTATTATTTATTTTATATTTGAAGTAAATTTTATCTCTTTTAATTTACACTAATATTATTAATTTACCATTTAATTTCTATTAAAAACAATTCTATCTTTTTTAAATATTAATTAATACATAACTCTTATACATATATATATATATAGAGTAATGATACAGAACCAACTATCTGATTTTTTATGGAACCAGATTAATGACGTGTCATGCCAACTCATCATCCACATAATTAATTCTACTTAAATAAATTATAGAATGTTTTATAATATACTATACCCTAAACCATGAACCTTAAACCCTAAATTATGAACCATTCGGATCGGGTGAACCATGAACCACTTCCGGGTTTGGGTCCTGCCGATAAAAAGAAAAAATTGAACTAAATCAATAAATAAAATCAATGAAAAAAAAAAATTTTTTTTTTTTTTGCCAAAGGTTCATGGTTCATCCGAATCCAATGATTCACGATTTAGGGTTTAGGGTTCATGGTTTAGGAATAGTATATTATAAATCATTCTACAATTTATTTAAATAGAATTAATTATGTGGATGATGAAGGCATGACACGCCATTAATCTGGCCCCATAAAAAATCGATAAATGAGTTCTATATCATTACTATATATATATATATATATATATATATATATATAGAGAGAGAGAGAGAGAGAGAGAGAGAGAGAGAGAGAAATGATATAAAACCAACTATCTGGTTTTTATGGAACCAGATTAATAACGTGTCATCTGCACTATTCCCTAAACCATGAACCATAAACCCTAAATCATGAATTATTCTTGGATCGGGTGAACCATGAACCACTCGGACGGGGGTAAAAAAATTGAATTGAATCGAAAAAATAAAATCAACATAAAAAAAAAAAAATTACATTTTTTTTTTTCCGCCCGACCCAACTTCGCGAATCCCGAACCCTTAAAGTGGTTCATGGTTCACCCGACCCGAATGGTTCATGATTTATGGTTTATGGTTCATGGTTTAGGGAATACTTGGCATGACACGTCATTAATCCTGGTTAAAAAAAAAACCGGATAGTTGGTTCTTTATATATATATATATATATATATATATATATATATTAAAATTAGTGGAAATGGTAAGACAAAGTATAGGGTAAATAAGCTTCACAGTGAAATTGGTTAAGGAGTGTGACTTATATTACTAAAGAGTGTGACTTTTTACTATAAAGGGTGTGACATTTTACTATAAAAAATATTACTCATAAAAGTTAAGAGTGTGACTTATATTATAGTAGAGGATATCATAATAATAACTAAAGAGTCTGACTTATATTACTAAAGAATATATCTATAAAAAAAAATTAATTTCACGGTAAATAAATTTGAAAGTATATCAACTCAGTTAAATGGTAAATATTGAAAACAAAGTGAATTCCTGAGTAATTATTATCAACCAAATAATACCATACATACATCAATCTTCAAACATGTACACCGACACTGTTTGAGTCCCATCCATCATAAATCTAAATAATTAATCTCTGCATTCTCCATCCAACGGTCCTGATTAACTCATCCCCACAAATCTATATCCCCACCTTCCATTCAAATCCAACCTACCATCAAATCTTATCCCACCCAAACCCAACACAGATCTCGGAAACAGAGCCCTCCCCAAATTCATTCCCACCTGCAAAAATGCACTCCCAATAACCCCTCTCTCCGTACCACAAACCCTCCAATTATCCCGCCATGGTAGAAGCACAATCATGGACAACCAGGAGGGGAAGCAACCCGCGCTTCGAGCCCAACAACACCGACCAAGTTCTGGACATTCCGGTGACCCCCACGGCGGAGGTGCGGCAGCACCAGTACGGTCCCCTCAAATCTCCGGCAATACTCACCGCCGCGATCATCGCCTCCTGGTATTTCTCCAACATCGGAGTTCTATTGCTCAATAAGTACCTTCTCAGCTTCTACGGTTTCCGGTACCCAATTTTCCTCACAATGCTTCACATGATTTCCTGCGCTTTCTACAGTTTATTCGCAATAAAATGGCTCGAAATCGTGCCGTTTCAGCAGATCCACAGCCGTAAACAGTTCCTCAAAATTCTGGCACTGAGTGTCATTTTCTGTTTCTCCGTCGTTTGTGGAAATACCTCGTTGAGGTACCTCCCCGTTTCGTTCAATCAAGCGATAGGCGCAACGACGCCGTTTTTCACCGCGATTTTCGCGTTTGTGATTACTTGTAAAAAGGAGACCGTGGAGGTTTACCTCGCGCTTCTCCCTGTTGTTTTGGGTATAGTTTTAGCTAGCAACAGTGAGCCTTCGTTCCATCTATTTGGATTTTTGATGTGCGTTGGATCGACGGCTGGGAGGGCTTTGAAATCCGTTGTACAGAGTTTGTTATTATCATCGGACGGTGAGAAATTGCACTCTATGAATCTGTTGCTTTACATGGCCCCAATGGCGGCCATGATTTTGCTACCGTTCACTCTTTACATTGAAGGAAATGTACTCTCGGTAACCGTAGAGAAAGCCAAGGGAGATGGTTTCATGGTGTTTTTATTAATTGGGAATGCCACGGTGGCATATTTGGTAAATCTGACCAATTTCTTGGTCACAAAGCACACGAGTGCTTTGACTTTGCAAGTGCTGGGGAACGCCAAGGCGGCGGTGGCCGCCGTCGTGTCGGTGTTGATATTTAAGAATCCGGTGACGGCGATGGGCGTCACCGGGTTCGGTGTTACTGTAATGGGAGTGATACTTTACAGCGAGGCGAAAAAGAGATCGAAAGGCGCAGCGGCGCATTGATGACAGCTGTTGTTGATTGGGGAGTTGGTTGTGGTATCAGAGCGTGTGGGGTGAGGTATTAGTTGAAAGCATGTGATGTATAGGGGGGGAATTGGTGCGCTTTATCTTTTGGGTTTGCTTTTGTACATTTGGGAGGGGGCGTTGAGAGAATAAAGTTCTCTCTTTTGCTTTAACACCTTCCATTTCGTTTCATTTGTTCTTTGGACAAAATACACATAAAAGAGAGATTCTTTTGATATTATTGATGTAGTTTGTGAAGGTGGTGGTAAGTAAACTTGCCCCCTTTATCTATTGTGAAACCATTGCTTCTCTTTACACATCAATTATCATTTGTTTTTGCAGTTTTATGTAGAGCATTCTTTTCTTTAGCTTAGTATCTTGGTTTTGAATTTAATGAAGAACCATATTTAGTGAAAAGAGAATCAAAGCAACATCATAATTAGTTTTTTCCTGTGTAAATCAGTTTTACTGTGCATCTATTTTGAAACTAATACTTTATAGTAGAACAATTAATACTTTTTAATTAAACAATTAATACTTTTTAATTAAACAATTAATACTATTGAAAGTTACACACAATATGTAAACCAGCTGAATGATGAAACTGGTTCAGGTTGCATTTATATTGATATTGTGATGAGTTTGTTTGAGGTGAGTTGTGTATGATCACATCACATAAATTGAGATTTGTGGGTTCCTTTGAAGGCCAACGATTGATTATTCGAGACAAATATGGCTGATTCAGGGCATGATTATGTGATTGTATAATCATCTCATCTTTGTCATACCTGCCAAACAACGCCCTAATACGATGATTATTTTTACAGAACGAATATTTTTGAGTTCTGCAGTATATATTTTATTTCTTAGTATTTTGCAAATATTATATTCCGAGGATGGGGAAATTTGGTGTGAAATTAAATAAACGAATTAATTTCGTACCTCTTTATAAGTTTGGACTTTTAGATGAGACGAAATTCTTTCATGGTATTAGAGTCTCTAGCTCCGCACAGATCTTGAATTCAATTCCTGTGGAAAACACTCCACCCATTTCAAATTGTCCACTTGTAGGTTCTCCTCCCCGAAGGACCAAAATCCTGGGTTCGATTCCTGGAAAACACTCCACCCATTTAAAATTGTTCATTCATTGGGTCTCTTTCTCAAAGGACAGAGACAATGATTCGTTCGAGCTCGTTCTGTTAATGTAAATAAATAAACTCAAGCTCAATGATATTCAGTTCGTTAATTCATGAATAGTCTCGTTAGTAAACTCGTGACCTAGCTATGAACTATATAGTGATTAGAAAGAGAGAGTAACACTTACAAATCCTACGACGAAACAGACAAAACAAGTGTAGGTTCAAACAATATTATAAGTTTTAAGAAAAGAAGAAAAGTTTAAGAATAATAAGAAAATTTGAGATGAGAATGAATTTTGCTCCATTGTCAGGTGTCTGTCTTACATTATGATTCTATAAACTTCTTTTTAACCTTTACCACCCAATTACATTACACAATCTCCTAACCTCACCGTCTAAATATTGATACTTTAACAACTTGAGCAATTTTACTTCAACGTCTTTGCATTTTCTGTTTATTCACATAAAATTTGTTGTATATTCATATATATATTACTACATCCATCTATTTCCACATTTTTTTGGCACAATATTTAAGAAAAATATAGATAAAATAGATAAAATAAGGGTATTATAGAGTATTGTGGAGTTCATTTATAAATAAAATGATTGAAATAATTAGATAATGATTGAAAGACAAAGAATAAATATATTTTTTTATAAAAGGTATATAAATAAATTTCATGGACAAACAAATAAGGAAAATGAGAATAGACTTGGTGGACTGAGGGATTAATTATTACTACCTCTTGAATATTTATTAAAAGTTTATTAAAAGTTTCAAGGGAGTATAATTGTTTAAGAAAATAAAATCTCATGATATAATATTTTGTTGTATTCATGAGTTGTTAGATCTAATATGTTGGTTAAAAAGTGTTAGCAGTTGCATTCTACTCTAAGAAAGCTTTGTAGAGATTATTTTTGATTTTGTGCTCTTATTAGTTATTAGTATTACTTAAGGATTAGGTGGCCTACTGAAGTTTTGATGTTTATATCTTGTTTAGAAGTGAGATTTCTCCACGTGAAAGATATGCATGAGAGGAGAGAAACTACAAATAAATAAAGATATGCATGAGAGGAGAGAAACTACAAATAAATAAGAAGATCCACGTTTTATCCACGCTGGCGTTGTATTTATAGTATATCTTGACTTTGTTTATATTGAACAGCCAGAATTATCTTCCGTATTAATAGTTGCACGATTCAATATAAACAAATTACATCTTTTCGTATAACAAATTATATGATTATAAAATGCACTATAAATGGACGGTACATCTGAATGTATACAGAAGTTAGCCATAAATAAATAAAGCAACTTGCTTACTCAATTTATGAGGTAGCAATTCCCTGTGGTCCTGTGGACTTTGCTTTTTTTTTTCATTATTTATCTTTGAAATCTTCATTGTTTCATCTTGTGCGTAGCAGCATAGGGCCAATTATCAATTTATCATAGCAATGTTTTGCTTCATCCTCATTTCTTATTCTATAAGATTTTAAAGATAAGATAAAATAAAATCTAAATTAAAGAAATTAATAATAAATCCAAGAAATATCATTTTCATTAAAATAATACAACAATTATATTTCATGTAATTATACAAATATAATCGCCTAACAATCTTGACAACAAAAAATTAATCAAACTCTTTTTTATGAAAAAAGCTGGATACGAAGTGTATTTGGCTTCTCTAATCTTTATTTTTTAGATCGGAGAAGCACAAATTTACATATGAATCACTTCCTAAATTTATTTAAACCATTGTTGAGTTGCTCAAGACTTCATTTGGAAATCGATATGCATCCCAACTCCCAGTGTTTGTGCAATCCATTCTTAAATCTTGTAGGCGGCACATCCTCAAATGTATGGATTGAAAATGGATGGGTAAGCCGATATAAACAAATTGTGTAATGATTCATATATCAATTGATAGTACATACCCAACTCATTCAATCATGTGATATGGTTGATCGGAGGTAATTAATTCTAATGAACCTCAAATTCTAGGAACTTTTTTCTACAATTGCTATTATCAGTGTTTTCATAATCGAATCGGTGATCAAACCGGCCAGACCACCGGTTAGCGGTTCAACCGTAAATAATTTCTACTTAATTTTTTTTAATATTCTTATATTTAGTTAAAATATAAAATAAGTATACATTACAAAAATTTTAAATGATACTACTCAATAAAAAAAACAAATACATGGACCATAAATGTGAGCGTCATCCACAAATTCTTATGTTTGACCAATTCAAATTACCATTTTACAATTATTTCCTTTATTTAAAATTTAAACCCCATTTTCACCCACTCTTCTCCCTTTCTCACCCACTCTTCCCTCTCTCTCAAGTCTCAAGACTTCTATCCTCCCCCAATTAAAAACACACGCACCTGTATAAGCAACAGGACCAAAATCCAGTCAGCCATTTTCATACTGATTTACCTTCAACAATAATATCTCACTGAAAAAATTAAGTAGAAGATGTAAAATTCAGTGGGATCTTCAATCTTCTTCCATTATTGCTTTCCCCCAAAAAGATCCTCCAAACCACCACAAGTTGGCGTCGGTTGGCGGTCGGCGTCGTTTGGCGGTTGGCGGGCTGGACAAGAAAACGACGATGGATGAAGGAAAAGAGTCGCGACTGCGTGTAGGTGAATAACCCTAAAAATCCTAATTCCTTAATTTCAGATAAAAAAAAAAAAATTCTTCTTCTTTTTTATGGTTTTCCGGTTTTGACCGGTTTTGGCCGGTTCTGACCGATTTTGACCGGTTCGACCGATAAAACGGGTTTTAGGGGGTATTTGGACCGACTCCGAGACTGGTTCCAGGTTCAATCGGTCGAACCGGCCGGTCCGGTCCGGTTCTGAAAACACTTGCTATTATAACTTATATCGTTAACAATTATAACCAATGTAAGTATTTGGAACCCAATTTCATTTTTTTTTCCAAATTATTCACCACGCCAATTATATTATTTGTTTCTTTTGGTAAAAAAAAAAACTTAAAAAATAACAACCGATAAACATACTTATTATTCATATACAAATAATTTTATTTATAATTCATTATATATATTATTTAAAAAGATGGGCTCATAAACGTTTAAAATAACTTCAATGCTTGAATCGATTCGTTGGCATCATTGCCCTCACCCAAACTTGCCAGTGTGTGAGATATATTTTTACTTGAAAGTTAAACAAATCAAATGAGTTGATATTTTAAAGTAAATATGAGCCAAAAATACTAAATTAACTTCCGTGGTTCTGTTCTGTACGCTCATTTATGGGCTTGTATTTATAGGGGTTAGGCCCTTTTGTTTGATTCAATTGTGGGCCAGATTTGTGTTCATGGGCTGGCCGATTTTCTGTCTAATATTGACCTAACGGGGGGTTAGTTTTAACTTTTTAAGCCCTTTTCTATTTTTTAGTTTAAGAGTCCGCTTAGTTGAGGGTAATGGAAGAGATAACGAGAATTATTCTCATTAATAGTTCTTGTCAGCTTTGATACATGCGTAATGAGAATATAAATAAATAATTGATTATCTTATTTTCATTACCTAATTTCACTCATTTAATCATTGGGGCAATGACTATAAACTACATTGCTAAACATAAAAAAACAACTCACTACAATTTCACTTTTTGAGGCAAGTAATTAGTCCAAAGCCCTTGGTTTTCCCCCAAACCCCTTCTCTTTCTTTTTCTACACTTTCCACTTTTCCCCAACGGTCTCATCACTTGAAAAAAGGTGGTATACTTTTTTTTGTCTTGTCATCTTTTGTTTTGGCCCCAAAAAATTATTGATTGTACCAATTTATTAACAATTTTTTTATCCTTTATTTTAGAAGTGTTTTATTTTGTGGTGGACAACATTCGAATTAGTAATCATAGTATTTTAATTTCTCATTTTTCAAAAAAAAAAAAAAACTGTTAACCTTCACTTAAGATAATATTGAAAATATTTTACAGTTTAAAAAAAAAACATACTCCATCCGTCCCACTATAATTATCTCGATTTCCTTTTATGTACATCACACTATAACTTTCCCATTCAATAAAAGGAAAAAATAACTTCAATACCCATAATTTTTATCCTCGCTTTTCACACAATATTACAAAAAATGTCACTAACTACTCCACTTATTATTCCACATACCTTTTTTCTCTCTTCCAATACCCAAAACTACATTTCATTTTTATTATTTTATTATTATTCCTTAAACAAAACAACAAAAAGAAACGAGACAATTACACCGGGACGGAGGGAGTATAATTATTACTTCTTTTTAATAATATCAAAATAAAAAATGCGTATACCTATAAAAACGCATTGTTCGATAAAAAAAAAAGGTTGCATATACTTAAATTACATTGCATATATTAAAAATACATTGCATACATGCGTAAAAACATTGCATACACGTGTTAAAAAATATTACATACACGAGTAAAACATTGCATATCACATAATCAATTTGCATCTCACACTGCAAAATCATCAATTCCACCGCATCTGCTTGTTGTATCTTCTTCACGAAAACGAAATCAACAAAACCACCAAAAAATCAGAAAAACTCCATAATCATGTTAAAAAATCACCAAAACCCATTTACCAAAAAATCACCAAAACTACAAAAAATCACCAAATCAGTAATCACCAAAAACTCAATACATATTTTGTTTGTGCTGGTAAAGTAGTAACCATTTCAACTTCACATGCACAAGATCTAACTGAAAAAACTTAAAGCATAGTGAAGAAAACAAAAGGTTTTCGTTGGACAAAGAATAACCCGGTAATACAGCTAGTAGCAGCTCAAATTCTGATCTAATTGCAATTTACTTTGCCGCCGCCATCCTTCCACCTTATTCTCCACCAATACCAAACATATTTATTTCAGATCCTCCGCCGCCAACCCCTGCAACCTCCCCTGCCATCATCTCTGTCGCATCTTCCATTATATACCCACTATGTCCCTATATCGGTCACCACCTCCACCACCGGCGGCCCACGACGTCACTCATCGCCATCCCCACCAGAACCCTAGATCCGCCTCCCATCGCCACCACAATCTCTATCCCAAACCAATCCAGAATGTTCTTGACATCAATGTTCTTGACAGCAATCCAATGAGGCTCACCCGAATTATGTTGGTATCTACCGATAATGCTGACAGTGTAGTCCACGTCGGGCCTAGTGCAAGCCATGATGTATATGATTGACCCAATTGCTGATGCATATGTGACATCCTTCATGTGCTTGATATCAGCTTCATTAGAAGGACAATCCTTCCGTGACGGCCTTATCCCATGATTTGCCGGTAGAGAACCTCTCTTAGAGTTCTCCATCGCAAAATGCTTCAACACCTTGTCTACATATGTGGACTGTGATAACCCCAACATCCTCTTGGATCTATCTCTATAGATCCTAAGACCTAGGATGTAGCAGGCTTCACTGTAACGCCCCGAAATTCAGAACGTTGACCTCCGAGGTCATAACGCCCTAAACTCGAGTCATCACTTAGTGAATCGTAAAACTGAGCCAGAAAATTTCTCTTAAAAGGTAGGACAAACAAATTGAGTCGCAGCGGAATAAAACTTAACACAAGTTTAAAAATAGAAGGGTAGATAAATTCAATACTTAGTACAGAAACATCATTAGTACAAGATCCACAGAGTATTAATTAGATATATTATTTGAATTTAGAAAATAGTTTGTTTATTGAATAAGGCAGTGAGGGAAGCGGGTCGTCTACTGCAGCTCCCGACCCTCAGCATCATAACCTGAAAATGGGGTTTAAAGGGCGTGAGATAAAAATCTCAGCGGGCAACCTGTACGCTGTTATACAGATTGACATGAATCCAAAATGGTAGAAGCTTTTACTCATTCTCTTTATAACACAAAACTTACTCATGATTTCTTGTTAGTAGTTCATACAGTATCCAACATTTATAACATCAATCATATCATTCAACAATCACACATATGGGTGACACTGGTAGCGTCTACCACGTCCAATCCCGCAACATTCAAACAAAATGGGGTGGCACCGGTAGGCGTCCTACCGCGTCCAACCCCCGATAGCTTCCTTATATCCCATTGCTTCCTTATATCATCGCTTCCATATCTCCCCGCAAAACCACCAATTCCTCCACACGGGACTCATCCCCAAAATCATTGGCACGAGGCCTAACCGATAAACGACACATATAGTTCATGTTCCAATATTTACAAAACTCATAATAGTACTCACATAATTTTCAGTGCATTGTTTACCAAAACCACAAGTTTCAAAAACATATATATATTTGCTTTTTAACAGTACTTATTTAGTTTGCTTTGAAAACTGTCAACAGTCCATATAACATTATCTAGCTATACAGATAGTGTCACCCACCTGATAACTTTTCAAGTAAAAGTTTTAACTCCTTGAAAGTTTTTGAACACGGGACGACTTCCAAGCTTCCGAGCTAACCCCAAGGACTAAAGACAAATTGCTCGTTTAGTCATTGTTCATTCTTTTATTTAATAATCGGTTTCGCATCGAATTAAGGGCTCTTCGATTAAAAGGGCATTTAGTAGTTAAAAGTTATAAGAGTTCATTTCGAGTTCAACATGGGTGTCGAAACTCGATTATTGGATTGGTACGATTTCCCTATTTTGTGAAAGGGTTCACAGATTTGGGATCGGGTTTACTAAAAAACTTAATAATACAAGTAAAACATCCAAACATATATTCACAAAAGAAAACATGAAACATTCAACAACCTAAAAAAATGCTTGGTTCTAAAAGTATTACCATTCCTTCTTCCTAGTACTACTCATTCGGCTTAAAAACATGTAATCATGAATAAATGGAAAAGAGCACTTAGACTTACTGGAAAAATATGAAATTTTAGTATGTTATACATCTTTTGAAAAGGAACAGAGTTCATCAAGGGCACAAATTCGTTTGAGCTAAGGAAACAAGGTACATTTGCGATTTAAGGCAGAGTATTGAAAGGTTCGTCAAAATAGTGCATACTTTAAACTAAAAATCATAACTCACTGGAAAAGCATCTAAAAATTACGAAATTAAAATATGTTATAAAACACTTAAAAATAAGAAACTTTCATTTAGAAACCTAAGAAGTTTGAGCTAAGTATCGGTACCAGGTTTTTGAATAAAAACGGGTTCGTAACAGGGTACGTCATACAGTACATGATTCATATGAAAATTCGTAACCCACTGGAAACTTAACTAAAATTCACCAAACTTTAATATGCCATTCTAGACTCATGTAAGAGAACAAAAAATGTTTCCCATGATTTGTATGCTAAGGAAACAAGGATAAATAAATTGTTGAATTCACAGTTTCAACCTTCGTAAATCATTTGTCACATAAATTTCAAATAGGCATATTTCATGATTCTCTTAACAAAACACTATGATTTTTGGATATGATTTAAAAAACATCAATAGGAATATTCCAAAAGTTTCCTAAAATTTTATTATCTTTGTAAATAATTGAAACAATACGAAAGAGTCACTGCTCCCAGTTTCACATAGTCTCAGACACACAAATTTCCACGAATTTATTCTCCTTGGAGACAGATCAGATGAACACCAATTTTTAGTAGGTTGTTATATACTTCAAATAATACATCTAGGAATATTTCCACTATTTTAAAACATCATTATAGCATCGAAATAGGTTTTCCAAAAATGAGGCAGTAGCACTTCCGAAGTTTCATACACATTTTTGAACTTTCACATATATGGCTAAACATGCTCAAATGCATAAGATATCACCAAAAAAAACTTCATACATGATTTAACAGATTAAACAAGCTCAGGGGAGGCTCTTAGCATGCCATTTCTAAGGGTTTTCATGCTCAAACAAATTATGATCATAACATCAAGATTAAAGGTCTCATTGGTGCTCACCCTTGTAGTTTCTTTCTTTAGGAGGGGGATTGAGGGCTCTTGATGGAAACTCCTACTTCTAACACCTTTCTAGCTTCAAGATGATGGAGGAAGGACTCCTCCTTGGGGTGGTGATGATCGGCCAAGAGCAAGAAAAGAGGGGAAAGCTCCTTCTTCCTTCAAACTCTCAAACTCTCTCAACTTTTCTTTCTATGAGAACAAAGAGAACCAAGCTTTCTCTAAGGGATGAAGGTGGAATAAATAGGGAGAGAAGAGGGGAGGGGACGGTCAAGGTGGCAAGAAAGGAGAGGAAAGCAATGATGGGAGTTAGTAAAATGTCATGGCTCAAATAGTGTTAGCATTAAATGGGGGTAAAAACCACTTGAGGGTTGCTGATTTTTTGGGCATATTTTGGACGAAAATGGGGGATTTTCTGCAGCTTGTTGGCCGCCAATTATGGTAGCCTTGATCCTAGACGCGATTTGGGCTTCAACGGCGTATTTTTTGATATTTTTCGGTTCGGTTTTTGGTTCCGAAAATTATTTTAAACGTACAGTTAAACTCGCACGATTTTTAGGATTCCATTTGAAGTTCTCCTTTATCATTTTGAATTCTTTAAATTTTGACATTATCAATGGGCCTGTTTTACGGATAAAAACTCGAAAAGTGCCAGTAGGGTTTTTCGGCTCGAAAGGCTCGTCTGTCACCTGAAAATTTTAGAAACTTATACACATATCATTAAAAACAAGTATAACATTTAAACATATTAGGAAAAATAAACAAATAAGTCCTAAATGGATTCGGGTTGTTACATTCACCAAGATCCTTCATCATAACGGTCTTCGACAACCAAACTTTTACGGACTGCATTAACAGGATATTGTTTCCCAAAATCAATATGTTATCGACATCTACGATAATGAAAATAATATTCTTCCCGCTGCGACTTACGATAAATGCAAGGATCTTCCGAGTTTTTGATGAAGTCAAAAGACTTGATAGCTTCATCAAACCGGATATTCCAACTCCTGAAAGCTTGCTTCAATCCATAAATAGATCTCTTTAGCTTGCATACTAGTTTAGAGTTTGACTTAGATACAAAATCTTCCGGTTGAGTCATAAACACTTCCTTATTAATGTTTCCATTGAGGAAAGCTGTTTTGACATCCATCTGATGTTGTGATAACAATAATTATTGATATGATGCAATGACGGAAAAGTAAAAGACACACGAGATTTGATGACCCAGTTTGCCGGAAAGGCTACGTCTGGGGGCAATACCAAGCCAGGAAAATATATATGCCTAAGAGTCTAAAATTCGATCCCTTTACAATGACTAAGATACCACTATCTATAGATACATGCTAGGGTTTTTCGCCCCCATGGGCTTTCACCAAAAAGGTCCCAAAATCGCTTATGGAAAGGTGATTTCCGCTGGCAGTTCCCGTGATTTGGGCCTGGCTCGTCGCTGAGAATCACACTCAGTGATCCTTCTTCCATGTATATCTAGGGACGCGGCTGGAACACGCTTTCCCTCGGATCCGGGATCCTTTCCTTATATACCTTGGCCGAACCGCAACTAGAATTGAGCTCCGACAGCCTTCCCTGGAAGTCACGCAGAAGAGTATCCTTCGAGAGGTCGCTAAGTAGGCCGGCTCCACCTACTTAGGCCACTGTGCATCCCTCACAGGTCGGACCTTGGCCATCGCCTGTCGGCCCCTCGGCTTGGGACCCATAGAGTGGTAACACGGCCGCAACAATTGTCCCTCAGGTTGTCGATCCAGGTCTTAACTTTCCGAGTTGTAGGCTTGACTGACGACCTGAAACTGATACATGCATGGACTCTTGTCTTCCGACCTCCGGCCTGCCAAAACAGTCCCGTCTTCCCCGATGATACAAAATGATCTCCTCGATACGGCAAATGAGGTGAAATTTGGGCATCTGGCAATGATAACCCTCGCCGCCTTGCGGCCAATCAGGATCCGGGCTGTTTGACTCGTGGTCCCCAATTGGAGCTTATACGCTTCGGGGTATTTAAGGATATTGCAAATAAGTCCCGCTAAAAATTTCTTACTATTTGCCAATAGATCCTTGCCCCAATCCTATAAATACCACCCCATTCGTGTCTTTTTCCACTTCCATTTTTCGCGCTCACAAGTCTTCGTCTTCCTCGCAAACCCTAACCAAATTCCAGGCAACCTTTTTCTTCTTCCACCATGGCACGAGATTTTCATCGTGGTGCCCTGCCGACCGCATCCGAGTTTGAGCCCTTCGCGGTCTCCTCTTCTTCGGAGGAGGAGCAGTACTCTTTCCGCCGCTGCGGGATTCCTGCCATTACATGGACCGCCCCATCTCACTTGAGAGTGGTTTTCTCTCCGGAACCCATTCCAAAGTCTTTTAATGGCAGCCGCCGTGAGGATGATGGCAATGGAAGGGGTTCGGATTTGGAACCCGATGAGGCTTTCTTGGGGGAGTTGGAGGATATTGAGCATTTTCCTCCATCGGGCCTTGGGCCACTTGCCCCATCAATGGCCCTTCTCCTTTCAGCCGCCCGGGATGCCTTGACCGCCCTACCTATCACGGTCTATATCGTCATCAATGGCCCCTTTCCTTGTATGTAATATCTAAGGAGAAATACCGGTCTCGGGTGAGCGAGGACTACCTTCGCGGCCTTTGTCACATGTACCAGGTGTCTATAGATGTACACTCCTGTTTGCCTAATGCGCCTTGCCACATATACTTGGGCACATTTTTTTTTGCTTTTCCTGCAGTTGAAAATTTCCCCACATATTGCCACAAGCCCTCTGCTGCTCTCATGGCCACCCGGAAGAAATCTGTCCTCGGCTCCATGAAGTTGCAGCCCGGTGTCTGAGCACCGTGGCCCCAATGCCTTCCAGCCCTATTGCCCCTTCTATCGACAAGGAAAAACACGTGGAGGCCAAAATGCCGCCTCTTGAGCGAACTTCCCGGAAGAGAGCCCGAGTCACTGAAACTCGAGCTCGGATGCCCCCCGTTTGACCTTTGTCCTCAAGGTGGTCACAAGGTACCGGATGAGGAGTCTATAGATGTTCTATTTTCTCTCATTTTACGTTTTGCCCCGTCTTTCTTCTCCCATTCACATATACTTTTGTTGGGGATGTCGTCATTTTTTTTGCTTTTCTTGGTGTGTTGAAAAAATTTCCCCACCGAGACCAATGCCGATGCCCGTGCCACAAGCCCTCCCACCCCAAAAGCCTCGATTTTTTTCTTGAGCTCTTGTGCCCAATGGCCACCGAAAGAGGTATCTTAGGCGGCAGAATCGTGATCGCCTAAAAGAAAGCTTCGAGGAGAAGATCCTCGGAAAATCCATGAAGTTGGCTCGAGGAGGCCTTATCCTAGGCGAAAGGAGTGGAGGCTCTGAGCACGATGGAGAGTATGAGGTTGCAGGAGGCCCCAAGACGAGAAGGATCGGCCGCTTGCCTTCTATCGACAATTCTATCGAGAACAACGTTCTACCACCTATTAAATTTGGTGAAGTGATTCGGTGTCACCACCACGTAAACCCGACTGGGGATATCTCAGCCATGTTGGCCGAGTTTACGGCCTTTGTCCGGATAACCCCCCTGATCCCACTCTTGAGATCGAGCTCCGGGACCTAGTCAAAATGGGTGTTGACCTGTTCTTCTTCCCCGACCAGGAGCCGAGGGTGGAGCCGCGACCTCCGTAGAGGATATGATGGGGCCGGTTGGCCAGGAGTCAGATGTTGGAATGTCCGGAGCAGACACCGAGAAGGCCACCGAGCAGGGTGCAGCGACCGACAAAAGTTAAACCCACGGAGTAGGTGGTTGACGTCCTTGTGTACTTTCCTCTTCTTTTATTTTTGTTCTATTGGTCTTTTAAACGGCCTTTTGGCCCCCTTCTTGTATCGACCTCCGGGCCTTTTTATTCTTCTAAAGAAAAGAACGCCACTTATCATATAATGTGTTTGCCTGTGACTTGAATAATTTCTACGGCTGTGTTCTTATCGTCTTACTTCATTGTGATGTTTTTGAGGACATATTTCCGCCATCTTATGAAACCGTGGTGGGGTTGGACCGTACAGGTCACAACTTTACTGGACCTATGGATTCGAAAGTCAAGCTTACCCTTGGAGGTCGTCTTACGTAACGCGACCTCCTCCGCTATGGCTGCATTGATAGATGTATGGGCGTCTTAACAAATGAAAAGATAAAGCAGGCCAAATGGCATAAGTTTGTTTGTTCATGACATAAAAGAGATAATCTGTACAAGAGCGATGTGTGATTGTATTATATTGATAATACATCTTCAAGTGGGTCACATTCCAGGGGTCATGTGCCAGAGTGCCGTATGTGTCTTCGAGTTCGTAGGCCCCATTGGAAAGGCATTTAGATATCCTCAAGGACCCTCCCAGGTCGGGCTGAAGGTTCCTTTGGAAATCCCGAGTATCTTCTTGAGAACGAGGTCACCTTCTTTGAATTTGCGGAGCCTTACTTTGGAGTTGTAGTACTTTTCTGATGTCTTTTTGTTCCTCGCGTTCCTTAAGTTGGCCTCTAGCCTCTTTTCCTCTAGGAGGTAAAGGTCGAGTGTCCTTGCTATGTCATTATTCTTTGATCCCGCTTGTGAGGTTCTGTGGCTTGGTACCTTGATTTCCGATGGGATGACCGCCTCGGTGCCATATGTTAGGGAATAGGGCGTCTCTCCCATCGAGTTTTTATAGGTCGTCCGATATGACCACATTACGTTGGGTAACTCAATTGCCCACTTCCCTTTCGCTCCTTCTAGTCAGGTTTTCAAGGTATATTTGATTATTTTGTTTATGGCCTCCACCTGGTCGTTCGATTGGGTAGTGATGTTAGGACCTCGACCTGGTGGTCGAAGAAATAGGGTCTGAGCTTTCTGACGCTCATTACCAAAGTGTACGCGAGTTTTTCCAGAGGCGGGTATCTTTGCTCAGTTTTGTTAAGAACCTGGCTGACGAAATAAATGGAAAAGTGTGATTGTCCTTCGGCTCGTACCAGTACCGAGCTCAGAGCTGTCTCGGAGGCCGCCAGGTAGAGGAATAGTTTTTCTCCCGGTATTGGCTTCGACAATATTTTGGTATCCGCCAGGTATTCTTTTATCTTTTCGAAGGCTGCTAGACTTTGTTTGGACCATTCAAATCTCGCCCCTTTGCTCAAGGTATCAAAGAATGGCTTGCACAGTTCCCCATGCGGGAGATGAACCTATTTTTGGGAAATAAGGGGTGCCCGAATCTATTCGAGATGAATTTAAATACATATTTAAATTAATCAATTAATTACTAACATGAATTAATCATAAATCAATTCAACATAATAATTAAACAAGCAAATAAGCAACATGCTTACACGCTATCCACGTAAATCCTAAGCATGCGGAATCTAGGAGTTACGAGATTACATACCTCTTGTAGAGACAACCGTTGAGACGATGGATCAACCCAAAGAGTCTTCCCAAATATGTCCCACGTCCACGAACGTAATCCGGTGGAATGATTCACACGAACGATTTTAATAAAGGAGAAAAATAAAATATTTTGCCACCACCTTTGTGGATTTCTAATATTTCCAACACTTGGAATTGCCTTGGGGATGAAAATTCATCCCCTATTTATAGGACACGGGTGGCCGATTTTTCCACTAGAAAAAATAAGGAGGAAAATCTTTTTCTTGATCTCCAAGAAATCTTGAATATATCTCATATATTATTTTCTTCATAATTAAATTTTTTCATAAAAATCCCACTTCCCTTTATCCCATATTTTTCGAAAAATACAAGGAAAAAGGAATCAAGATTCGATTTCTTGAATTTATGGGATAATCATGTATTCAAGGAATACTCATCTTCTTCCATAAAAATCTTTTCAAGAAAATCAAGAAAATCTTTCTTCTTTTTTCCTACAATTTTTGAAAATTACTAGGAAATATAGGCAATAATATTTTATTCTCCTTTTCATTAATTGGACTTTAATTTGGACTATTTGAGGGGCCCTTAGGAGAATTAAGATTTGACCTCCAATGGGCTATTAAACTTTAATATTTAGCCAAAATATTATTCAAGCCCATTAATATTAATTTATTCCACTATAAAATTAATATTGAACTATCCATCTTAACCCATATTACGACTTCGCAATAATATGACTCCCGATCATTATTTCCCGTGTTTAAGATTATCTTAGTCCACTAATTAATTAGGCCACTGAACAGGCTTTATATTAATTAATATCTTTGTCCTTGGAATAAAGACAACTCAACATTATTATCCATACCGGAAATAAATTTCCACTTGCAAGATTTGACATGATAAAGATTCTGAGCCCACCAAGGGACAAATCAAGCAAGCCGTACTTGCACATGATTCTCCGTATTAAATCTTAGCAATCGTCATGTAATCAATAATATTGCCCAAGATATAAGGTATCGAATCGCATTGATTCTCTTCCCATCATAAGTCAAAGCAATAGTTATTAATTTCACACGATCCTATTTAAGGGACGGAGATTAAGAAATAACGAACCACTGAGGTCTAATTCTTGTATATTCAGTACCGAAGAATTTATCCTCCTGTAGGTCCTATTCAGCGCATCATAATGCACCAGTGTAATCTCTTGGTCAAGACAAGCCAATCTGAGTCTTACACTTCAACCTTTCATGATGGATTGTTCATTTCCATCTGGGTTGTGAATTTGTACTTAGTCACGAGGAACTGTTAATTTGATCTTCTGTGATCTGGTATCACCAAATTAACTACAACGTAATACATACTTACTTATTGAACATGTTTGCAACAAATATATATAACATTCATTCATATTTAATGCAACAGTGATTAATAATTTATTTCAGTAAGTAAATAAGAAATTCAGTTTGGTTATACAAAGTAAAAAACATACTTTTCAGTATAACCCCAACAATCTCCCACTTATACTCAAAGTCTGCTTTTAAGTATACTACATCATGTCTCGTGTTCTGTGTGACATCTAATGTCACCTACATGAACCTAATAATATTTCTCTCACTTATACTCAAAGCAGATTGACAACGTTTTTGACACCCATTCCTTCCACATGTCTCTCGGATGTACTCTGAGGCAGACCATTTGTGAATGGATCTGCTAGGTTGTCTGCCGATGCAATCTTTTCCACCTCTATGTCTCCTCTCTTAACGATTTCTAGTATAAGATGGTATTTTCTTTCTATGTGTTTGCTGGCCTTGTGGGCTCTCGGTTCCCTAGAATTTGTAACTGCTCCGACATTATCACAGTAAACCGTGATCGTGCTGGGCAAATCCAGAACAACGTCCAAGTCCACTAGGAAGTTCTTGAGCCAAACCGCTTCTTTCGCTGCTTCGCAAGCGGCTACGTATTCGGCTTCCATGGTAGAATCTGCGATGCATTTCTTCTTAACGCTTCTCCATGTCATGGCTCCTCCCCCCATGCAATACACACTACCCGAGGTTGACTTTCTGGAATCCACGTCTAATTGGAATTCTGAGTCCGTGTAACTGATGGGGATTAGTCTGTCTGATTTATAAACTGACATTCTGTCCCGTGTCCTTTTCAGATACTTCAGAATGTTCTTGACTGCAGTCCAATGCTCTTTCCCGGGGTTACTTTGATATCTTGCTACCATGCCTACGACAAAGCAGATATCCGGTCTTGTGCACATCATTGCATACATGAGGCTTCCTACAGCCGAAGCATAATGAATGCCCTTCATGTCATCTATTTCCTTTTTGTCTTGGGACACATCTCCTTGGATAGATGGATTCCGTGTCTGAAAAGCACAAAACCTTTCTTGGAATCTTGCATGCTGAATCGCTTCAAAATAGTGTCTATATATGAGGCTTGCCAGAGCCCGATCATTCTTTCCCTGCGATCTCGAGTGATCTTGATCCCTATAACGTGACCGACTTCTCCTATGTCCTTCATATCAAATTGTTTTGACAGCCATGCCCTTACATCTGATAACACCTTTACATCGTTCCTGATGAGAAGAATGTCGTCTACGTATAGTACCAAGAATATCAAGGCAATTCCGTCGTGCTTCTTATAAACACAACTTTTGAAATTGTTTTGATCAAAACCGTAGGATTTTATAACTTGATCAAAACACTGATTCTAAGCCCGGGATGCTTGCTTTAGCCTATAAATGGACTTATTTAGCTTGCAAACCAGATGCTCTTGGCCTTTTTCAATGAAGCCTTCGGGTTGTTGCATATAGATTTCTTCGTCAAGACTTCCATTAAGGAAAGCGGTCTTGATATCCATTTGCCAGATCTCAAAGTCTAGGTGCGCATCAATCGACAAGAGAATGCGGATGGACTTGAGCATGGCTACGGGCGAAAAGGATTTCCTCATAATCGATCCCTTCTTTCTGAGTGTACCCTTTCGCCACGAGTTTTGCCTTAAAGGTTTCAACCTTTCCGTCCGGTCCCTTTTTTCTCTTGTATACCCACTTGCATCCAATGAGTTTTACCCCATTAAGTGGTTCGACTAGCTCCCACACTTTATTGTGATCCATTGAACCCATCTCGGCTTCCATTGCGGTTTGCCAAGAATTTGCATCCTTGTCTTGGATTGCCCCGTTGTAGGACCATGGATTTGATTCTTCTCCTGAGATCAAGTCCGAGGACTCTCCTATCCCCAAGAATCGCTCGGGTTGTCTGACAACCCTCCCACTACGACGAGGTTCTGGTTGTGTAGGTGTGACACTTGGTACGTCGTCTTGTACAGTTGGCAACAAAGTCGACCCCCTAAGTTCTTCTAAGGTAATCTCGCTTCTAGGCTTTTTATCGTTCATATAGTCTTCTTCCGAAAATCTAAAGTGCGTACTAATTACAACCTTTTGATCTTCGGGACCATAAAACATGCATCCCTTTGTTCCCTCGGGGTACCCTATAAACAACCTTAATTCTGAACGTGCGTCCAATTTACCAGCTTCTTTATCCAACACGTATGCGAACACCCCCAGATCCTCATGTGTCCTAAGCTGGGCTTGCGCCCCGTCCACAATTCTCTAGGGATTTTGGGAACCGATTTGGATGGCACTAAGTTTAGAATATAAGCTGCTGTTTGCAAGACATAATCCCAGAACGATTTTGGTAAATCCCCATAACTCATCATTGACTTTACCATTTCTAAAAGCGTTATATTTCTTCGTTCTGCAACCCCGTTTTGTTGAGGAGTACCGGGTGCAGTCAACTGGGATACAACCCCTTCATCCGATAGGTAGTTCAAAAATTCATCGCTAAGGTATTTGCCTCTACGATCAGATCGTAGAAACTTGATACTCTTTTCCTTATGATTCTCTGCTTGAGCCTTAAATTCTTTGAATTTATCAAATGTCTCAGATTTATGCTTTATTAGGAAAATGTACCCATAGCTTGAGTAATCATCGATAAACGTAACGAAATACTCGTAGCCACCTCAAGCTTTGATTGCATTGGACCACACACATCGGTGTAAACGATCTCCAACACTTCTTTAGCTCTAAGCCCCTTGGCTCCAAATGCCCTCTTGGTCATTTTACCCTCCAAGCATGATTCGAACAGAATATCCATCAGCAAATAGTTTGGAAACAGAAATAAGGTTTTTGCGAAAAACAGGAACATAAAAAACATCTCTTAAAATTAAACTCTTGTCTTCAAAAGACAGGTGTACGTCTCCCACTGCTTCAGCTGCCACTCTCGTAGCGTCGCCTAGCGTGATGAGGATTCCACTCCCACTAAGTTGTCGGGTCAGCTTGAACCCGTGAAGCAAACATAATCAGTGGATCCCGTATCAACTACCCACGAATGAGAAGTACACTCCGCTAAACAAGTTTCAACAGCTAGTGCGTGAGAACTACCTTTCTTTCTGGCCCTTTTGGGCTTGGAACAGACAAACCTCCATTGTCCTTTTTCACCGCAGTTGAAGCACTTCCCCTTTGGATTTTCCTTGACACCACCAACATTCCTCATCTTACCATTGTCCTTGGCAACAATTGAGTTTGATTGCTTATGGCTTTTGGTCCTCTTCTTCTTCTTGCCTTCCCTTGGTCTAGAAGATGAAGACGGACCAATTGCCGTCAAAGCTTGAGTTTGGTGCTCCATCAATGTCTCTGTCGAGACCAAAGCTTGCAACAAATCAACTAGCGAGGCCAATAAAAAAAAATTGAAAAAAGAGAGATTGCCTCTTTCTCGCGTTTCTGAACCGCGACTGGAAAGAAGGGGAAAACGACCGTCACTTTCCATTGCCATTACTACAGTACCATTACCTTTCTGAAGAATCACTCCAAATTGAGATGAGTAGAGCCTCACATATGAAATTATAGATAAATTAAACCAAGAATAAGTGACACGATGTGAGATCGGCGTGTGGGGAGTGGTGTTGTTAAGGAGACGGACGGCGGTTGGTGAAGATTGAAGAAAAGAACGGCAGTACATCAAAGAAATTAATGTAATAGGGTTTGTATCAATACTGGCCAAATCTATAATTTTGGGCCAAAATAAAATTTTGAATCCATTAACTCTCAAAATTTGGGCAAAAAACAAGTTATTGTTATCATAGCCGGCCTGGTAACCTTTTTAAATGATGTATATATACATGTATATGTTATATATAAAATATCAAAAAAATGTATACATGTCTAAACAATAGTTATGACTGACATGTCTATAAATATTTGTTCAATACATATATATTTTTAATAAAGTAGTACACTTTTTCTATTTTAAGCAAATGACACTCAAAGTTGATAAACGAACTCAAATCATTGAAATTGAGATTGTGTCACAGTTATAAGTAAATATTTTAGGTCATCTTAATTGTAATGATATATACATTTTTATATATAATGTAATTTATTCTTGCCTTAATATGAGATCGGAAAAAAATACGCCTTATTACATTGTGGAGTTTATTCCTATATATAATTGGTCCCGAGTTGGGATCGTGATTTTTTATTAGAGTGACTCACTTTCCACTCCAAAGCCCAAGACCCAATAACTCATAGGTCCAAGGTTTTTTTAAAATAGTTACAGCTCCAAAATAGACACCAAAATGACATTATTACCCTTATTTTAAAATTTATGTCATTTTCTTCCTCTCTCTCTTCCTCTCTAACTCTTTTCTATCTTTATTTTTTCATATTTTTTCCATTCAACCTTTCAGCCGTCCTTTCTCACTTTTTTATTTTCTTTTTTCATTTTTCCCCTTTCATTTTAAAAAAACATGCTTCAAAATTATTGTAGTGAAGAAACACAAAATTTATGTTAAACATACTTTTAAAATATTACACATTCACAAAAATCCAATCAAAAAAGAAAAATATTACAATCTGAATTTTTCATATAAAAAATTACAGAAATCTACTTATCTAAAATCCAAAATTTACATATCATCTTTTAAAAAATCTCAAAATTACATATGTTCATTCTTATTTCGACATGCACATATTCATAAAAAACATGCACATATTCATAAAAATATGAACAGGTTCATAAAAAACATGAACAGTATGAACCAGTGCATCTCCGGTGGTTTCAAATCCTCATCCACCATTTCCAAACCCAAATTCAAAACTCAAGATCAGAATCCAAAACCCAAACTCCAAACCCAGAAAATCGAGAATCAAGCAAAGAAAATTTGTTAAACCCACCTCTTTTTTTTAAAAAAAAATCATCATTTTCTGTCAAACAATCATAACAACAATCTTATCCACATCATATGACTTCAACATTACAAAATAATCACGGTTACACAAATAGCGCCACAAGACAAATACTAAAAAACTCTTGTATACTTCTCTGATACTTCTCAATCATTTAATTAGATGCATTAATGAGAAACACATCAAGTAGAAACCCAAATTCAAAACTCAAGATCAGAATCCAAACCCCAAACCCAAAAAATCAAGAAAACCTAGAAAATCGAGAATCAAGCAAAGAAAATTTGTTAAAAAATCACACCAATCGAGAAACAACAACAGCGAGGCGGTCCGGATCTTCAAGACTCTCCTCACACGCGAGGCTCAATAGAAATTCCTCATCGCTGGATGTCAAAAACGAAACCCCTTCGGATCTGACGATGTCGTTTTTCAGCCGAGAAATTTCTTTGTCAGAGAGGGATTTGTAGAAAGAGAGTAATACTTTTAAGTATGCAAATTAACACCCCACTAAACCTCTAAATACAAAGGGTATGTTTGTTTCGGGACTCACCCGGATGGACTTAGGACTTTGAAAACCACATCCCATTATAGTTTGAGGTTTAAAATTAGACTTTAAAATCCTCTCCTATAAAGTACACACACACCCCTATTTTTCACAAAATTCAATACAATCACATCACTATTTTTCTCACTCTCAACACAATATAATAATACCATATCAATCATTATTAAACATTGATTTGACATAAAGTAAAATCTAACCTTATCAAAATCTCAAAATAAACACATATTTTTTACTATTCATCAAGACTTTCAAAACCATAGGATTTAGAAATCATAATTTTCCCTGCACACGTAAATCCCAAAATAAACATACCCAAAGAGACAGTTCATTTTTAGAAACGTTAAAGCAAAACTCAATTGAAAGAATGGGTGAGGCGAGATATAAGAGGGAGGGGAGGAGGCGGCGAACGATGACGTGGAGAAAGGCAGAGGTCGCCGCTGCTGTAATGTCGTTGGTTCGATTGGGGTTGACTTGGCAATGAGAAACATTTTTACACATTTTACCCCCTTTAATACTTTTAAGTATGTAAATTAACACCCCACTAAACCTCTAAACACAAAGGGTATGTTTGTTTCGGGACTCACCCGGATGAACTTAGGACTTAGAAAACCACGTCCCATTATAGTTTGAGATTTAAAATTAGAATTCAAAATGCTCTCCTATAAAGTACACCTACATCCTTATTTTTCACAAAATTCAATACAATCACATCACTAATTTTCTCACCCACAACACAATATAATAATACCATGTAAATCATTATTAAACATTGATTTGACATTGTTGCGAGTCATTTTATATGAAGAATATTATGTGGCTAATTCGATGACAACTCACACACAAAATATGTACGTGTAAAATATACTGTAAATAACAAGAATTTGTTGACCCAGTTCGTCAAGAAATGACTACTCTGGGGGCGTTCCAAGCCAGGGATGTAGTATTGCGAGTTTTACACATATAATACACGATACATCTCATGAAGATGAACCGCTATGAATGAAGATGATTTGGAGAGTAAGCATATGAGTGCTAGGGATTTTTGTGAGCTCTGGAATTTTTCTGAACCTCACCACTCTGGGAAATTTTTGTGAACCCGTCTCTTGTTGTTTTTTCTTCTATTTATAGTAGTTTGACAAGCATGAGCTGGTTTGGTAAGCATGAGAGGGAGACTTCGGGTCTTGCAAGAACGCATGTGATGCTGCCACGTTTCCAACTTCGTCTTCCTGGTTGATCTTTGCATTTGCTTGTCTATAAGGCACTCTTTTGGTCGTCCAAATCAATCTTTTGCTCGGCTGACTGCTTTGTTCGTACCTTCAACCACATCAATTTTATGCCGGATTACTGTCTTTATCGAACATGTCTGAGTCCTCAGGTTATCTGAGCTCTCGGGTTATTTGAGCATCGAGCATGTCTGAGCCCTCAGGTTATCTGAGCATCGAGCATATATGAACCTTCAGGTTGTCTGAGCCCTCAGGTTATCTGAGTCCTCAGGTTATTTGAGCCTTCAGGTTACTCAGGCTTACTGAGTTCAGTTCTTCTGAATTCGGACATCCTGACCCTGAGGGTCACTCGACTCAGGCTTTCTGATTTCTTCGCTGCGAACAACTTTGCTTGGTCGGCGAGTGGCGAACATACCTGTTTGCTCGGTAAGCTGGTTGAGCAATCTTGGTTGGTAAATGGCGAGCTGGCGAACAAAACTTACTTCATAGGCGAGCATACTCGCATGGTTGACAAGTGGCGAGCTGGCGAACAAACTTGTTTGTTCGTCAAGCGGCGTGCACACTTATCCATCGAGCATGGCTATTTTAATAATTGAATATTACACGTATCCCTCTGACGTGTTTGATTAAAGTGAGTAATTATATCGAACACAACAATACCCCCCAGCCGGGTCACTTTGTATTCATCATGGGGGCCTGGCTGTTATATTTTGATTGGGCCGACGTGAGCATCGTTTCGTATTCTGTGCCGGATTTTCAATTTTTTTTTCAAACCCGACATCTATAAATACCTATTTTTGCCGCCTCAGTTCCCTTTCTTTCTTTACTTCTTCTTCTTGCTTTCATTCTCTTTTTCGTTTGAAACTTCCGGCAAGGGCTTTCCTATTTCGGCGAAGGATTTTATTCAGGTAACTATTTCATCCCATTTTTAATTCCGATTATGGCTTCTCGTTCAAATTCTTCTGCTTCAGTAGAATCAAATCGCCATAGTTCCTCCTCCCCCTCTTTCGGTACAATCTCTCGTGTCGACGCTGATGCGTCGGAGATAAATGCCTTGGGATCAAGGTCTCGTTGGCAAGTTCGGCAGCCATTTACCGTTCTTTCCTCAGATTCCGATGATGCCCTAAATGAATTAGATAGGAATTTAGCTCGTACCAATTTTTTGGATGATTCAGATGAAGATTCTTTGCCCCAACCCCAAATTAGGTCTAGGGTTGTAAATAGGGATGATGATAATGTGAGGGAGGAAACTCTGATGGTTGAGAATGCTGATGAGTCGAACAGAGGATTTGACGATGAGCAAAACACGGAGCTTGACATCCCTGTTGGTCTTCCTCATAGCCCAACATATAGCGAGTATAATGCTCGTTATAATTTTGATTGGCCCGAACAACCTCATAGGATTAGGTTGAGAATGAGTACCCGACGAGCAAAATTGCGAGCGTAATTGATGTAGATATGCTCGCGCAACTGTATAGGAATTATGAAACCCCGAAAGATGTATTTTTTTGGGCGCCGGGTCCCGATGAGCGAGCAGACCAACCTCCTGAGGGTTATGTTGTTGTGAATTTGGACACAATGGAAGCGGATCTTCAATTCCCACTCCATCCAGCTATTACCCGCCTGCTCGTGGAATGGAATATCACCATTACACAGCTGAAGCCGAATGGGTGGCACATGATTATGAGCCTATTGACTTTGTTCGGCAAAAAACGAAGCTCGTGATATTATCCCATCCCTTGTGGTGAACTCAAGACGACTAGTGCATTTGACCCGTCCAAAGGGCGAACATGGATGGCTGTTCATGCAGGCAAATGCTAAGTGCAAGGTCATTGAGGATGCGCCGAAAAAAAATAGTGATTGGAAGGAAAAATTACGTTCGTTGGGGCGATTGAAGAGCCCGGCTTCGAAGCGAACCAGATGCTCTCTTAGATATCCCCACGTTTTTGGGGTTTGCGAAGTAAGTATTTTTGTGTCTTTTGCTCTTGACTTTGAACCGATTTTAACTTATTCTCCATTTCAGAATTCCAAATGGCGACGACAAATAAACCAATGACGGCTATTTTAGCAGCATCTGGCAAATCGATCTCGAGCCTCGCTCAGAACGATCTGTGAAGACTTTGAATACCGCCGATCAAAGGAAGAAAGGAGGCTTGTACGTGCCCCCTCACCATCTTGTTGCTGTTAATCCCGCTAGTAAGAATTGTTTTTTGCATTTGCATATGTATTGTACTCTTTGTTCGCAACTTCTCTTTCTTTTATTAATGAATTATTTTGTCTATAAATTTCCCTGCCGTCTCACTGTTGCTGTGAGTACCTCCGAGCATACTAAAATGGTTCAAACAAAAAGACCTCAAGAGCTTGCTCAAATTCAAGCCGAGCGGGATGCTCAGCGAGCAAATCGAGGGGAGGCAAGCAGGGTGAGAAAGGCGAGCCGAGCAGCTGCGTCTGGACCTGGGGAGTCGAGCCGACCAAAGAGGACAACTCATTCTGCCGAGCAGGGGGCGAGCGAACAGGCTCCATCACTAAAAGACCAAGAAGGGAAACTGACGAGCAGGGGGCAAGCGACCAGGCTCAGACGAGCATCGATGCTATTGGGGAGACCCCCACTGCTGAAGCGATCAGAATGGCCGCCTCCGTGGTCGGTCCGGTCGCCCAAATCGTCAAAATGGAGGTCGGTACATCTTCTCCACCTCCTGCAGGACCCCGAACTTGGACCCCTTTGAACCCTCAGCTCCGGTCCCCCGAGGATAAGTCTTTTTTGGGATGGGACCCGGCTCGGGTGAACAGGTACGTTTGTTTGCTTTATTGGAGTATTTCTTTTTTCATTGATTTTGGTCGCTTTGTCATGTTTTTTTGCTCGGGTGTACATGCAGGTTGAGCAGATTGGCGCCTTTGATGCCAGAATTGAAAAATTACTATTGCTCACCAAGTGTTCACAAAGTTCCTGGCATTCCCGAGCATGTTCAGAATGCGTGCGAGACTCCCATACGAGCATGGAATACTGAGCTTGAAGAGGCCACCAAGGGTCCAACATCTTTGGAAACCATGCGACTTGGCCTAGTACATCAGGGCCAATCTTTGGTTCTTCTTGAGAAAGCTTATGCTGAGTCCGCCAATCTTCATGCCAACTACTTGGCTCTCATCAGAAGTTTTGAAGAGAAGGTGAACGAGCTGGGCAAAACTCAGGATGAAGTGAGGTTGGCTCAGGGACAGGTATCCTCGGCTCAAGCAGAGGCTCGCAAGGCTCAAGAGGATGCTCGCCAAGCTCGGGAAGATGCTCGCTAGGCGAGGGAGGAGCTAGGCCTTGCTCAGGAGGAGGTGGTCGGCATAAGGAGAGATCAGAATGAAATGAATGTCGAGCTTCGTAAACTCCAAACTGATATCGAAGTCATGGAATGCGAGAAGAATTTGCTCGGCCAACAACTCATCATTGCTGAAGAGACCAACACTCGTTTGGGTCTCGAAAATTCAAGGTTACACAGTGAGGAGTATGTTGATTCCATGCCGAACTTCTCTTACATATGTGCCTTTGCCGATGCCATCCGTTCTGCTCGACACACGCTCACTGCCGAACAAATTGCCCCGCTCATATCCCATTTTCAGAAGTACCTGATCGACAACCCGCCAGATCGCAACCTTCCCATATCTGATCTGAGTGATCTGTGCGACTTCTCCAATCTTCCTGAAGGGATCGAGATTGATGATCCTATTTTGGATGAGGAAGATGGCTTGGATGCGGACATTGTTGATCAGGTGCAGAACGAACAAAGGGGGCCTCCTGAAATCGAGCAAAGTGCACTACCTGGCGAGCAGACTAGGCCTAGCAATGCTGGAGGAGCTGTTCCTGAAGGGGCCGAGCAGATGGGGCATGATTTGTTCGATACATCGCTTCCGCCCACCCCCAATACAAATTTGTTCCTTAGTGAAATTTTTGTCTTCTTCTTTCTTGCTCGAACAATTTCTTTTGAACTTGTGTAATTTTTTGCCTTCTTCTCTCTTGTTCGAACAATTTTGAATTTGAATGATTGAGTTTGCTTATTGAACAATTTCCTCTAACCTGATCGTTGAGGATGAATGTTGTTGCTGATGAATGACTGATGCTTATGTTGCTCGATGTTTGCCTTGCTTTCTAGTTTATGCCTCTTTTCTTCTGAATGAATTCGAACATGATAAATGTCCTTGATCTTGTATGTTTGGTCGTTAGCGCCTATTTTTCCGTATAAGAATTGAACAATCGGATGTGTCTGTGTTTGACTTGACTTCAGTTTATGATTGGCTTACGTTGGTGCAATCATGAAGGTTGGCTTATTTAGGTGCAACCCATCGTTCGCAATCGGCTTACGTAACTGGCGATCGCTTCTGCTCTGGTCGTCTTATTTATGGTGCGACCTATGTACTCAATGCGTTCTTTGTAGCGAGCATGGTAAGTACACGTTCTTTCGCCAAGCAAACACAAACTTTGCTCTGTCCAATTCTTGTTGGATTCTGGTCGTCTTATTGCGATGCGACCAGATTGGGCATATGGCCAAACAAACTATATAAATGAATAAAAACCACGTAGGATGTTTTTAATCTTTGAAGCTCCTATCCACACTTGTTAAAATTCCTTTTTTGTAAACAAGACTTGCTTACGTATTTACACTCGTATAATAACCTTATTGACGCCTTGAAGTCTTTGCCTTTTTCCGGTTGAGCAGAGGTTTTCTGGTTATGTGTTCGACACCCGTTGCTCAGCTTTTGTGGTCGGTCTGCTTGTCTTATGCGAGCGAAGGTTTTCTGACCATCTGCTCCTGACCAAGCGAACACAGGCTTGTGCTCAACCTTGATTTTTCTGCTGCGCTCACCAACATAGATAACATTTTTTCAAATTTGACGCATTCCATGAAATAGGAAAGCGGAGTTCCATCCATCATCGCCAAATCGTATGCTCCGTTTAGCAAGCGCTCCGATATACGGTATGGGCCTTCCCAAGCTCGGCCGAACATACCACCCAGGACCCCCGTTGCTCGCCTTTGTTTATATATGGCATTCTTGAGGTCGGCCTCGTATCTTTTTTCCTCGAACAAGTCTGTACTGAAGGCGAGCGCCTGGTCATTGGTATGTTCGCCAAAACACATAGTTCGGTGGCTTTCATAATGGCTTCAGCTTCTGCCCATTTTGTATAGTAATCGACGGTGACCACAACAAATCTTACCCTCGATGTGCAAGTGGGGAAAGGTCCGATCAAGTTGATCCCCCACTTGGAAAATGGCCACGGGCTATTCTTCTTGCGGACTATGAATAAGCGGGGCATATACCTGACAATCATGATACGCGCGAGGATAGACGAGCGAATCCTTTTTAAGTGTGGGCAAAAAATACCCTTGTCTGATCGCCTTGTAGGCTAGAGCATGTCCGTCTGTATGATTCCCACACACCCCGGAGTGAATTTGCATGAAAATTGTATGGCCTTCTTCCGGCGTTACACATTTTAACAACGGAAGAGAAAAACTTCGCTTATACAAGTGCCCGTAAAAAATGGTGTAGCGAGCAACTTGTAAACGTAGGCGAGTAGCCTGTGCTTTATTCTCCGGGAGGACCCCCCTTTGTTAATAGCTTAAAAAACGGGTCATCCATGTCTCTTGTTCGACCTCTATTTGGGCGATTACAGCTCTCGGGATGGATGGCGAGTACGTTGTGGCAATCAAAACATCTGTTAAACTATATACATCTTCTGCGGAAGCCAATCGAGCTAAAGCGTCCGACAAATGAATTATCCATCCTGGAGAGCTGTTTAATATATACCTGCTCAAATTGCTCGAACAATTCTTTGGCCAGTAATTGATATTGAGCCATCTGCTCGACCCGAGCTTCATATTCATCCAGAACCTGATAGACGATTAGCTGGGAATCACTGTAAATCATCAATTTTCGAACACCCATTGCCATAACCATGTGTAATCCGCTGATCAGAGCTTCATACTCGGCCTCATTGTTGGTGGCCGGGAAGTCGATACGAATGGTCGTTGAGAAAGTATGCCGAGTTGGACTGATGAGCATCACCCCTACTTCGGCTTTTGTGCTCGTCGACGAACCATCATCGTACATGTGCCATGTCTGGTCGATTTCTTTTTCGGGTTGTTGTGGGTAAGTTAACTCGACCATAAAATCGGCCATGGCTTGACCTTTGATTGCCGTTCGAGGTGCGTACATGATGCCAAACTGGCCTAGCTCTACAACCCACTTTAGTATTATTCCGGGTGTATCCGGTTGATGCAGAACTTGGCGTAGTGGGAAAGTGGTAAGAACTTTCGACAGAGTGGTCGAAGAAACAAGGGTAGTTTGCGTACACTCATAACAAGAGCGTATGCTATGCTCGGATGAGCACAACACTGATCACGTGCTCGGAAGCGGCTAGGTACTAATATAACTGTCTGCCCGGTATGGGTTTGGATAAAATTGTCCGTGATATGAATCGTTTCAGAGAAACCAAACATCCCGTCAGTCTTTGAACTTGCTTTATATTTCTGGAAGCTTGTATGGCGAGAATAACTTGGAGGATATCAAACGCCTATGTTAGGTGGACAAGGTGGACTTCTTTGTGCTCTCTTTTGACCACAATGTCATCGATGTACACCTTGATCGTCCGCCCTATGTGTTTGTCGAACATCTTGTTCACCAGCCGTTGATATGTTGCTCCGGCATTCTTTTACCCGAAAGGCATACACTTCCAAGAATACATGTTTTTTCCGTTACAGAACGAGGTGATTTCTTGATCGTTGGGATGCATAGGGATTTGATGGTATCCCCAGGTTCTGTTTGGTTTTTGTACGAGCACAATGTTTGCTAACCATTCTGGGCATTTGACTTCCCGGATGAGCTTATTGTTGAGCAACTTTTTAACTTCGGCATCTAGAGCCACGTACTTTTCTGGATCGAACTTTCTTTGTTTTTTGAATTATTGAGATTTGTTCTGGGTTGATATTGAGATGGTGGCATGCATGCTTAGGTTCCGGGTCGGCCATGATGGACTCTAGCTGCTCAACAGGTGTTGCTCGTCTTTTCTTTTGTTTCCACCGGGGATCTATGTTCGACCCCCGGTGCTCCTCAACTACCACCATATGATCAAATCCTATGCGAGGTTCTAAGTCCGGTAACCCGCAATCAGATTGTTCTTTGGTCAGATCTATACTCATGGGATCGGGGTCCTGTCTGGTCGCCCGAGAAGCCGTCTTTCATGTGAGGGTTTATGTCCGTCAGGAATGATGTATTCGCTCGTTGGCTTGAATCTCCGACTTCCCATATTGGTTCTACCATGATGACAATATTTTGTCTTTCTGGTACGTACGATAGTAGGTAATCTCGAGCTTTTTTCTGGTCGTCCTTTATGCTGCCCGTTCCATCAAAAATAGGAAATTTAAGACAATAGTAATAAGTCGAACAAGCTGCCTTAAATTCCTGGATGAACGGGCGACCTATGAACTCGTTATAGGTAAATGGAGAATCGACGATTACAAAATCTAGCATTCTAGTTCGTCGGATCTCCGGATTTAAAATTGACTCTAGCTCGACTCCTAACCTGATCAGATCATAGGGCCGGGTTATAGATATCCCGAGACCCATGATGGTGGGATCACATGGTTCTATATACATACTTAGATCCCCAACTTGCTTCTCCAATTGGTGCAAAGTATTTACGAACCGAATGTTCGATATGCTCCGGTGTCGACCAAGAGGCGATGCACCTTCAAACTGAGAAGACGAGCGCTGATGGTTAGAGAGTCATTGTGAGGGGTGATCATGCCTTCAAGATCATCTTCCAAAAATATGATTTGGTGAAAGGGTGGCGTGCTAGCTGGTGTGCTCGCCACATTCACCTGATGTGCTCATCTGTTTGATAGGGAAGGCACTTGATAGCAACCCCCAACCAGGGCCATGGTTCGGACGGATCATGTTAATTTCTTGCCCCTCCCTTCCTTTGTTCGTGGTTGGGGCCACTTTCTTTGGTAAGTCCAGCTGTCAATGGAATTCCTCCTGATCGCTGTCGGACTCCTCTTCCGCCTTACGCTTTCTCTTCTGATCGCCCGACCTCTCACACTAGGTTTCTCTGTTCGTCGGCTTCTTAATATACTGAGCAAGGTAATTTTCCTCGTATAATTTCCAGAGCTGTCGCATGAGGTTGCGGCACTCGTCTGTATTGTGCCCGATAAACTCATGGAACGAGCAGAACTTGGAAGGATTTAGATGAGTTTTATCCCTGAAAATACGTCGGGGTTTTTCCAACATGTCACGATCCTTGATCTGATTATATATTGTTTTGGCCGAGACCCCGAGAATACTCTGAAGCGCATGTGCTTCGGCCCCTGCTTCAAATGGTTTGAAAGATCCTGGGGGTTTGTACCCCCCTTCGCCTGGTGGTTTCTTTTCGGCGATCACCTTCCTGGTCGCCACCTCTTGGCCTGCTCGCGACTGGGCGAGCAGTTCTTGCATCGTTATAATCTTGGCTGCTCGCTCACGGAATTTGGCATATGTGTTTGGTCATTCTTGATGCATGGCCTTCCACATGTCTGAATTCACGGTCAGGCCTCCGACCACCGTGAGGATCTTGGCATCCTCTTCGATGGGAGCCCCATCATACAAAGATTTATCGAACCTTTCCACGTATGCCCGATCGGACTCTCCCTTGAGTTGGGAAAAATGTGCTAACCGTTGCTTTGGGGCCTGGCGAGCACACATAGATGAGAAATGGGACAGGAAATTCTGTCCCAACTGGGCAAAAGACGTGATGGACGCGGCGTGCAGAGTAGAAAACCATCTATGTGCTCGATCACCCAAAGTCATGGGGAATGATCGGCACTGCGTTGCATCAGTGGCACCCATTGCGATCATATAATCCGAATATTTGCTGAGGTGAACATGTGGGTCAGACTCAGCATCGAACTTAGGGATTGGTGGTTAATTTTTTACTACTTTTTCTTGTACTTTAGCTGCCATGATCGCCGGTGTTAGTGGCGAGCACGATAGTGTGCTCGCCCGAGGGAGTCCTTTCGTCGCGGCCAGGTCGTCCTGTAAGCCCTCGATTACTTTTTGCATTTCTGCAAATTTCGTGGAACTGACAGACTTGGATCGGGGCTGTGTCCCATCATGAGGACCCGGAGGGTCATGCTCGTGATGGGGCAGTCCCCCTTTCCATGCACGTCTTTGACTACCCAATCGATGATGGATAGACAATTTAGTTCCAGCCGATTTTTGTTTTTTCTGCCATCTTTCGGAATACTAGCGATCATGAGGAGCTGAAAGAGCCAGCATATTCGTCGGCTGTTCCTTCCAGGGATCCCAACGCCTACGATCACCGATCCGGTCTTTAACAGAGAGCCTCAAACATCCAAACACCGATTGTCTGGACCTTTGAGGCTGCTCGTCGTCCGACATATCAACAGCCTTTTTGTCGGCCTGCTTCCGCAAAATTTTCATCTTAACTTGCTCGCTATCAGGTGTATGCGAGCGTCGATCATCATCATTTTGAACTTCAAACTTGGCCAACTCTTTTTCGGCCCTCTCTTTCTGTGCTAGCAACAAGAAAGTAATGGCCTTTGTTGTGGTCGTCGGATCATTGGCGATATCTTCAAGATTGATGGTTTCCACGGACTGATTTTTGTGAGGCTGATGTTGAGCCTCTTTCTGAACGTGAGGTCGGCTCTGTCCCGACCTCTCCATCTGGGTATTCCTAGATTGAGGCATTATATTTCTTTTTTTCTGCCTCGGCTATCTACGGGATTGTGTATGGGTTGGTTTTTTTTGCACACCCTCCTTCTAGCGCCAATTGTTGCGAGTCGTTTTATATGGAGAATGTTATGTGGCTAATTCGATGACAACTCACAAACAAAATATGTACGTGTAAAATATACTGTAAATAACAAGAATTTGTTGACCCAGTTTGTCAAGAAATGACTACTCTGGGGGCGTTCCAAGCCAGGGATGTAGTATTGCGAGTTTTACACATACAATACATGATACATCTCATGAAGATGAACCGCTATGAATGAAGATGATTTGGAGAGTAAGCATATGAGTGCTAGGGATTTTTGTGAGCTCTGGAATTTTTCTGAACCTCACCACTCTGAGAAATTTTTGTGAACCCGTCTCTTGTTGTTTTTTCTTCTATTTATAGTACTTTGACAAGCATGTGCTGGTTTGGCAAGCATGAGCTGGAGACTTCGGGTCTTGCAAGAACTCATGTGATGCTGCCACGTTTCCAACTTCGTCTTCCTGGTTGATCTTTGCATTTGCTTGTCTATAAGGCATTCTTTTGGTCGTCCAAATCAATCTTTTGCTCGGCAGACTGCTTTGTTCGCCCCTTCAACCACATCAATTTTATGCCGGATTACTGTCTTTATCGAACATGTCTGAGCCCTCAGGTTATCTGAGCATCGAGCATATCTGAATGAAACCCTCGAGGTTGTCCGAGCCCTCGTTATCTCGAGTTATCCGAACCTTCAGTCCTCGGTTATCCGAGTCCTCGTGTTATCCGATCCTTCAAAGCTTCGAATCGAGTTCGGTTCTTTGAATTCGGACATCCCGACCCTGAGGTCACTCGACTCAGGCTTTCTGATTTCTTCGCTGAAACAACTTTGCTTGGTCGGCGAGTGGCGAACATACCTGTTTGCTCGGTAATCTGGTTGAGCAATCTTGGTTGGTAAATGGCGAGCTGGCGAACAAAACTTACTTCATAGGCGAGCATACTCGCATGGTTGACAAGTGGCGAGCTGGCGAACAAACTTGTTTGTTCGTCAAGTGGCGTGCACACTTATCCATCGAGCGTGGCTATTTTAATAATTGAATATTACACGTGTCCCTCTAGCGTGTTCGATTAAAGTGAGTAATTATATCGAACACAACAAACATAAAGTAAAATCCCACCTTATCAAAATCTCAAAATAAACACATATTTTTTACTATTCACCAAGATTTTCAAATCCATAGGATTTAGAAATCACGACTTTCCCTGCACACGTGAATCCCGAAATAAACATACCCAAAGAGACGGTTCATTTTTAGAAACGTTAAAGCAAAAAAAAATTGAAAGAATGGGTGACGGCTAGATATAAGAGGGAGGGGAGGAGGCGGCAACGACTCGAGGGACGGGAGGAGGCGGCGAACGATGTCGTGGAGAAAGGCAGAGGTTGCCGCGGCTGTAACGTCGTTGGTTCGATTGGGGTTGACTTGGCAATGAGAAATATTTTTAGACGATTTTACCCCTCTAATACTTTTAAGTATGCAAATTAACACCCCACTAAACCTCTAAACACAAAGGGTATGTTTGTTTCGGGACTCACCCGGATGGACTTAGGACTTTGAAAACCACTTCCCATTATAGTTTGAGATTTAAAATTAGACTTCAAAATCCTCTCCTATAAAGTACACCTACACCCCTATTTTTCACAACATTCAATACAATCACATCATTACTTTTCCCACTCTCAACACAATATAATAATACCATATCAATCATTATTAAACATTGATTTGACATAAAGTAAAATCCCACCTTATCAAAATCTCAAAATAAACACATATTTTTTACTAATCACCAAAACTTTCAAATCCATAGGATTTAGAAATCATGACTTTCTCTGCACAAGTAAATCCCAAATTAAACATACCCAAAGAGACGGTTCATTTTGAAAAACTTTAAAGCAAAACTCAATTGAAAGAATGGGTGACGACGAGATATAAGAGGGAGGGGAGGAGGCATCGACTGCTCGAGGGACGGGAAGAGGCGGCGAATGATGACGTGGAGAAAGGCAGAGATCGCCGTGGCTGTAACGTCGTTGGTTCGATTGGGGTTTACTTGGCAATGAGAAATATATTTAGACGATTTTACCCCTCTAATACTTTTAAGTATGCAAATTAACACCCCACTAAACCTCTAAACACAAAGGGTATGTTTGTTTCGGGACTCACCCGAATGGACTTAGGACTTTGAAAACCACGTCCCATTATAGTTTGAGATTTAAAATTAGACTTCAAAATCTTGTCCTATAAAGTACACCTACACCCATATTTTTCACAAAATTCAATATAATCACATCACTACTTTTCTCACTCTCAACACAATATAATAATACCATATAAATTATTATTAAATATTGATTTGACATAAAGTAAAATCCCACCTTATCAAAATCTCAAAATAAACACATATTTTTTACTATTCACCAAAACTTTCAAATCCATAGAATTTAGAAATCATGACTTTCCCTGCACACACGTGAATCCCGAAATAAACATACCCAAAGAGACGATTCATTTTTAGAAACGTTAAAGCAAAACTCAATTGAAAGAATGGGTGACGGCTAGATATAAGAGGGAGGGGAGGAGGCGGCGATGGCTCGAGGGACGGGAGGAGGCGGCGAACGATGACATGGAGAAAGGCAGAGGTCGCCGCGGCTGTAACGTCGTTGGTTCGATTGGGGTTGTATTGGAGTGTGATTGGGTTCTTAATTTCTAAATGGGTATTTTTGAGTAGATTCAAGTCTTGGTTTCAAAATCTACCTTGATTTATTGTTTTAGAGGGATTCTTTTTAAAATTTAAATTGTAACAAATCTCACCTGTGTGGAGGGGAGGGGGTGGAAGTGGGGGAGGGGTGGGGTGGAATGATTTGTAGTAGGTACTGCTTGAGGGTTAATTTAATTTAATTTTGATATGCTCTTCTTCAGAGTCATATGCTGCATCTTCATCAGGTATTATATCCTTCATAATTTCTCGCTTCATCCATAGGTGATTGCTGTATCCAAGGTTAGTAGATGTTGATAAATTTCATTATGGCGGCCGAAGGAGGGGGAGATAGATCGCCGCTTCTATGCGCTGAACCCTGGGCTCTCTCCACGGCCTTTCCGTACGAATCCATCGAAAACAACCAACAAGTCGCAGATATTTATACGGGGACGGTGTATTCAAGGAATATGAGCTTAAACTTGTGATATTTAATGAATTTTGTGGTTTCTTGCAGATATTGGAGGATATAGCAACATTTCTTATGGTCCCTTTATCAGGTATGTGTGTGTGTGTAGTAGTGATATTTGTTTAGTTTGTTTCAATTATGCTGTAAGTTTTTTTATCAATTGAAACTTTAGATTTTGAAAATTTTAAGCTTTAAATAGTATAATTATGCTTCTCTACGTTAGTTCGAATTCTTAGCAGACAAGTAACAACAGCTTAGTGAATTTTGATTATATGAGAAGCTTCATTTGTAGAGTTTGACAAGTTATTTGATGATGAGATTCATATCTGAAATTGAGATTGAAGTTGGCCTTCGTCTAATCATGGCTATCTGAAATTGAGATTGCCCTTCGTCATGCAAATCATGGTAGGATGTCTCCTGGTGTTGGGAAAATTCAGGTAATTTTCTATTGTATTGTCTGTAATAACATCAATATTTAGTCTTAACACATGGCCTCTGATGCGTGTATTGAAAGGTTCTTCTGGAGTTAGAGAGAGGGGTTCCCCTCAATGAAGAGAAACAATTTCTCAGATAAACAACTTGAAGGACAAATGAAAAGGTCTTTGCAAACTCAAGGAAGTCTCTCCTTTCCTTAAAGTCTACTCAAAATCCGTAAGGCTAGATGTTTCTATGGTTCCTTCTACTAATCTATAACTGTCATGCTCTCATAAATAACTCATGTCATTTTACATGTAGTTATTGCGGTGTTAAGTTATTAACCTATATATCTGTTACTATCGTATTATAAGCAGGCCGCATAATTTTAATTTTGAAAGAGAGGCGGGGTGGGTACCATATTCTATAATCTACTGTATATGGCGTATTTTAGTACTAGTATATCCTTTTCCTTTTTTCTTGTACAGTTTTAATTAAATTATTCCAATAGACAAAAAAAATATCATGATAATGCAAGTTTGTCTTTTGGGTTTTAAATCTTACTTATTGCAACTTTAATTGATTTATTATTAGTTGGGTTAATTGACTCTTTTCATCTATTCATTGACAAACACATTATTTAGACTGTCAATTTAGTTACCAAATGCTATTGAGTTTTTGTTTAGCACCTTGCAAGATTTCTAATTAACTCGGTTCATATTTTCATCTAGGACTTTCGTGATATAATTTTGAATTTTGCTTATTCTATTTTTTTTTTTCTGATCTTGATTAAGAATTTTCTTTCTTCTTTGCGAAAGGGAATTTTTTTGGCAAATTAATTGAGTCGAGAATAGGAAAAAGGTGGGTGTTTGCGGTTGATAGATTCTGCAGAAGAATTTTTCGATAAGGTACGCTTTTCATTTCTGCTTTATTTTCGATGTCCAAATGCCAATTCTTGCGAAATAGGAAACACATAAATCAACCCACTGAAACCAAATAAGAAGCAACTCGAGTTTGTATGTTTTTAACTTCAAATGGTACTTCATGCATTTGGGTTGGTAAAATATATATATTAGCAAAATTAGACGCCTTGTACAGAGTTTTTGATTTAGTGATTTCTATTCTTTATTTTCTTTGATCCAGATCTGATTCAAAAGCAGTGAGACTGACTGAAAGAGTGGCCGGTCCAATTATTAACACCAACCAGAAGTGTGTGTTACGCATGAATAAGGTTGGTCGAAAATTGTGCTAAAGGTTGTTTATGAATAAGGATGAATTACAACCACTAGGCCAACCCTTGGGGTTATTATTATATTTTACTAACAATCAATTAATTACTCAAGTTATCATTATACTTTATTAACAATCAATTATGATATTCATAAATGTACTTAATATATGTTTTCGTAAAACCTGTCTCTGCCCTCTGGCATATTTTTGGGGAACAGAGGGGGTAATATTATATCTTCAAAATCTGTACCATTCATTTTTCATCATTCATCTATATAGTTAAATTTTATGAGTTTGATTTATTTATGTTATAATTTTTAATATCACCATTCACTTCTCTAAATAAATTCAAATTGTACAGGGTTATTATTCTTTACTAATTTATTTTTAACACCTTTTTTTCTTCATTTTTTCAGTTTTACACGTCTCTTTATGGTACTGGGATTTTCTCACAATTTACATCTTTTATCCATCATTATTCTTTGCACATATACATTATATTAAATACATATTTTATAATTTATTATTTAAAATAAAAAATGAATGAAAATATGACATATAATATTAAAAATAAAAATTACATCTATAATTTAATTAAAAAAAATTAAATATTTAAAATTAATAGTATAAAAACTATGTTTAATTTCATGTAGTTCGTGTTTTTATTTGCTAGTTAAAATATTGTTACGGAGAGAGGGTTATCAAGTTGGAAGAGGGAGTGTTTCGAAGTTGGAGTGAGATCACATGTTCTATCATTGGTGTTTTACATTATATTTCATAATATGAATGGATAATACAAGAAATAATAATTAAAAAATATTCCGCTAACTCACAGATCTTATAAAATAATTTTAAATTAAGCATTAATCTAACCAAATCTTGTTAGAAGAATTGAATAAATATCCTATAATTATGTACATTAAAAAAAATTACAACGGTGACAAAAATTCATATGAGACGGTTTCATGCATGAGACGAGGTACAACCAAGCACAAATCACACCCATTCCTCCCAAAGTGTTAAAGCGTCAATGCCCAACTTATGTCCCGTCTTATCATGAGACAGTCTCATGTAAGTGTGCCTCTTTCCTTATCAATTAAAAACCTGTCCTCAAAATCCAATAATAATTTAATAACCCAGCACATGAATCTACACGCGCAAACCCATACATGTTATACAATACATTATACACACCACGTATACCAAAAATAATATGTAGACTTTTCAAACACTACAAAAAAGACGGGGTTAAACTACGATTTTAGCGACGATTATAACCATCGCTACCCTGTGTAGCGACGATTTTCTTACCGTCGGGAAACCGAGGATCGCTAACATTTAGCGACTGTTATTTCAACTCCGTCGCTAATTAGCGACGGCTTAGTACCGTCGCAACATAGCGACGATTTTGGCGACAGCCATCTGGGTCCGGACCCGGATCAGAATAACCGTCGCTAACATAGCGACGGTTTAGTGACAATTAACTTCCGTCGCTATTAGCGACCGTTATTTTTTGTTACTAAATCGTGAATTTTCGAAAAAAAAAGGTTCACGGTGGTTCGAACCCGGGCCCGGGGGGAGCCCAGGTGGGCACCGAACCACCCAAGGCACGGATATTCTCGAACCCAACCACCAAGCATCTCATATATAAGTCACCAAGCCTCCTAATTAAATGAGGCAATTATTCGCTCCCATGGGGGACCGAACACGGGATCTTGGTCGCCTAAGCGGGGATCAATTTCACTCGGGCACTTGCTTTCTTGCGTTACTTAATGAAATTAATTCTATATGTCCTAAAAATTGTTTTTATTACATTTTTTTAATTCTTTATTTCAATTATCTTATTTATTAATTCAATCACATTTTTATATAATAATTTTTTTACATAAATTAAAATTAAAATTAAATTATATTATATTAAAATTATAATTTTTACTTGTTTTTTTTAAAAAGTACTACCTTTCTTTTAAACAAGTAATACTTTTCTATTTAAACAAGTTATAATTTTCTATCTAAACAAGTAATACTTTTCTATTTAAACAAGTAATACTTTTTCATCTAAACAAGTAATACTTTTCTTTAAACAAGTTATACTTTTCTATCTAAACAAGTAATATTTTTCTATTTAAACAAGTAATACTTTTTCATCTAAACAAGTAATAATTTTCTTTAAACAAGTTATACTTTTCTATCTAAACAAGTAATACTTTTCTATTTAAACAAGTAATACGTTTGCATCTAAACAAGTAATACTTTTCTTTAAACAAGTTATACTTTTCTATCTAAACAAGTAATATTTTTCTATTTAAACAAGTAATACTTTTCTATCTAAACAAGTAATACTTTTCTTTAAACAAGTTATACTTTTCTATCTAAACAAGTGATACTTTTCTATTTAAACAAGTAATGTTTTTTCATCTAAACTAGTAATAATTTTCTTTAAACAAGTTATACTTTTCTATCTAAACATGTAATACTTTTCTATCTAAATAAGTAATACTTTTCTTTAAACAAGTTATACTTTTCTATCTAAACAAGTAATACTTTTCTATCTAAACAAGTTATACTTTTCTATCTAAACAAGTTATACTTTTCTATCAAAACAAGTAATACTTTTCTATTTAAACAAGTAATACTTTTTCATCTAAACAATTAATACTTTTCTATTTAAACAAGTAATACTTTTCCATCTAAACAAGTAATACTTTTCTATCTAAATAAATAATACTTTTCTTTAAGCAAGTTATACTTTTCTACCTAAACAAGTAATATTTTTCTATTTAAACAAGTAATACTTTTTCATCTAAACAAGTAATAATTTTCTTTAAACAAATTATACTTTTCTATCTAAACAAGTAATACTTTTCTATTTAAACATGTAATACTTTTTCATCTAAACAAGTAATACTTTTTTATCTAAACAAATAATAATTTTCTTTAAACAAGTTATACTTTTCTATCTAAACAAGTAATATTTTTCTATTTAAACAGGTAATACTTTTTCATGTAAACAATTAATACTTTTTTATCTAAACAAGTAATAATTTTCTTTAAACAAGTTATACTTTTCTATCTAAACAAGTAATATTTTTCTATTTAAATGATAAATAAACGATGGAACAAAAATATAAATGATAGAAACATTATGCATACATAAACAAGTAAATTGTTCACAATAAATAATTAAAAAAAAGTGTCACCTCATGAATAACCATAAAAAAATATAGAGTTTCAATCACCGCCCTGGATAATAATCATCCGCATCATCCCCCAAATTAGTAGTAAAATTATTAGCAAAAAGAAAAGAAGGATCAAAACCGATATCATCGGCGCCATCGCCTACAAATACAAAAAAAAAATAGAAGTTTTATAAACACCTTGACAATAATCATCCCCATCATCCTCAAATTAGCATTAAAAGAAAAACCAGACTTCCAAAGCGATTTCTCATCATCGCCACCGCCACCACCAGCGCCACTCACCAGCCTCAACCCTTGGCCCCGCCGCCATCGCCATCGCCATCGGGGTCATTACCAGATCGCCGCCAATTATCGGCTCACGACCGAAGCCACTGGTTCATCACTACTTACTCACCACCACCACCTAAAACCATCATCTCGCCAAAAGGTGTTTAGAAAATTAGCGAAGAACTATTCGGAGTCGCTGGCCATGCGGATGTTAAAGCTCGGCCACTTCCGCCATTTTTCTTTCTGTTTCGCCACAATGTTTCTAATATATTCAAATTAATTGGAGGAGGTGGTGGATTTGAACTAATAGAGGCCTCTCAGGTTCAGGTGGCGGCTTCGACCCTATCTCGCCTTTGTTTTTACAAAAAAATTAAATATTATAATTATGATCAGTTGTAATAATTACAAAATATAATATTAATTACTTACGTGCACGTGGGTGGTGCGGCTGTAGGTGGAGGTCCTTGTCTCCTCTTCGTAGGAGTGACCAAGTGCCAAAGTCTCAAGAGTGTTTAGAGGGCGTCCGAGCCGTAGTTCCTGTTAACAAATAAAAATATTAATATTAATTATGAACTTATTGTACAATTAAATAAATTATACTCCCACCGTCCCAATCTTCCTGGGATTGTGACTGTTCATAAACATTTAGTGTAATAGAGATAAAGTGATAAAGTGGTGGGGTAGGAAGAGTTGTTTATTAGTATTTTATATGATAAAGTGATAAAGTGATGAGTAATTGGGAGTATAAAGTGTTGTTTATTAATATTTTATGTGATAAAGTGTGTAAGTAACATTACCATAAAGATTGAGACAAAAAAAATGGGTACTTTACCATAAAGATTGGGACGGAGGGAGTATTACTTACTTCCGCCATGCGGTGCTCCAGAATCGATCGGGATCCGGCCTTGTGCACAATGACGCCCCCATCCCCTCCTTGTTGGCTCAGGCGATTTTGACGATTCTTCCGGCATATCTCCTGGTATGCGGGATCGCTCCAAACCGCCACAATCGACGCCCAGACGCCTGAATCCATCCCATCTGTCATATCCAGACCTTCATCCTTCCACCAGGAATGCCACCTATAAAGCAAGTCCTTGTACCGGGCTTGGGCAAGCTTACAAAATGGCTTGTAGAAATTAGCCGGTGTCAAACCATCCCTCCACTTCGTCTGTTTCTGCATTTCATTAACACAAATTTTATTTTATTTATATTTAACAATATATATGTATTAAATTAAAATAAGTAATCAATTATTATACGTACCCTAAACTCGTCGAAGTAGAGTTGTCGTTGTTCTTCAAACACGCCTCTCTAATTGTAGGCCCCCATAGCAATTCCAACTCGCAAAATGGAGTTGGTGGCTAAACCGGAAGCCTTGTGATGCTAAAACATATTAAAAAATTAATAAGTAAATTAAATAATTAACTGTATAACTAAACAAATTAGTAAGTAAAAGTTATAACTTACCTTCTCGAGCTTAGATCGATCGCCAATCGAGCAGTGGGGGCTGAGCCACGATAAACAAAGGCCGAGCCTGAGCTCGATCCTACTGGAGATGACCCTGCCGGGGGCGGGCGCTATGAGCTGGACCCGTCTTGGGTGGGTGGGTGTAGGTTCACCTGAGGTCTAAGGATCCTCTTCCTCCTGGTGCTCTGAGGAACCGACCCGTCACCCCGTCCACCACCTCTGCCTTGACCATTGCCGCTGCCGCGATCGCTGTCAAAGCCACGTCTACTTTGACTAGTACTCATCTGCATTATATAAACAAATTCATAACATTTTTTACTAACAATTTAATTAACCAACAAATTTCGACAGAGTCTTGACTGTATTATATAAAACTCATCTTCTAGTCAACCAACAAATTTCAATTCTAATTCCTAACACATTGACTAACAATATAACCAATCAAATAATTTGACATAAATTAATTAATTAAAACAATTAATTAAAATCGCGCCTAAATTTCGACAGAGTTTCGACTGTATTATTATAAAGTCATCCTAGTCAACCAACAATCTAACAATTCTAACATATATATATCACATAATAAAAGAATTACATAAACATAATTTCATAATCTAACATGTACGTTAAATTGATATTATCTAACCAGACTAATATCCTAATCAACCAGACTAATTTAACATGCATATATGTAATTGACTAATTAAACTAACATGGATATATAATTAATCTAATATATATATCTAACATTAATCTAACATAAATAATTAATTTAACATTAATATAATAATATTAAAATTATATCGAAATTAATCTAATATATATATATATATATATATATATTTCAAAATTAATTAATTAATATACATTAATCTAATAATTTCGAATTATATATATATATATATATAATTTTGAATTATATATATATACACACACGCATGTACGTATATAAAACAAGAAAATAAATGGTTAAAAATTAGAAAAATTACCGTCAAACGGAAGAACGCGACGGTACGAAGTTTTCCACGTGCACCGAATGCTCAGGACGACGACAACGAAGGGTACAACGGCGGACATACTATTTGCGGAAAAAATCGCGTCAGAATGCTGTGTGCGTTGTTTATATAGTTGGAATTTAGCGACGAATATTTAATGTCCGTAGCTACTAGCGACGGATATGAACCGTCGCTATATTCAAAAGACCGTCGCTAAACTCGGCCTGGGCGGTGGTCCAAGTGTCGAGACGCTTCATGCCCCGGGTCCGACTTTAGCGACGGATTTATCCGTCGCTAAACGATCCGATTTGACCCGGTTTGAATTTTTCGTCGCTAAACCGCCGCTATTCCATCGCTAATAGCGGCGGTTACCATAACTGTCGCTAAATACGATGACTTTGACCGTTTGACTTAATCCGTCTCTAAAACCTCGCTAGTAGCGATGGTTTGTCCAATCGCCGCTAATATCCGTCGTTAAAACCCGCATTTTTTGTAGTGAAAATTCCACCAAATTAGGCATTCAAAAATTTAAAACAAATCTAAAGCACTTATAAATGGCTGGAATTTAAACTGTAGTGACTCTAATTAGCCCTAATCAAATTGCCTGTGTTTGCAATTGACTATTCATCATCACGTCTCTCAAAACGTCCCCATCTTCATCCGTCTTACTCTAATTTCTCTACTCTCTATTTTATGTGGATTTCTGGCCATCATTCATGTCGCGTTCACTTTTTAAATGGGAGATCGGGTGTGTGTCCCCTATCAGTATTCGTATCGTGATTTGTAACACCATCTGTATCGGACGCTCATACTCCGGCCATTTTAAAGAAGTCCTACACGTGTTCAAGCGTCCAATAACAGGTGTGCTCCATAACGATTCTTCAGAAATTGCTCCCCTTATCCTCTCTATGTATAGCCATCCCCAGAATTGTTGCTATCAATCATAGATTCGGTCCTCTGGTCTTCAATCCATTGTTGCCGGCCGCTGCTTTCCTTCTTCTCTCTATCGCTATCTCCGTCTCGTCAATAGCATCTTGCCAATTGGAGTTGACCGGACATCCTCTTTCAAATGAAGCCAACAACATTATCACAATGACAAATAGCACAAGGTAGTGGTGGCCTTTGAGAACTTCTCTATGATGATGTAAATGGACCTCAAATTGAAGCGGCGGTTCCGATGCTAGCAATTAAGGTGGACGTTTTATATATGCATTTATTCCCACACACGATCATGTATTTGTGGGATTGAATTGTTGGTTTTCAATTGACACGTGACACAAGGACATTGCCACAAAACTGACACATGGCGGAAGCACATTGCCTCAAAATTGACACATGGCGGAAGCTGGTTAAAAACATCCTACTTTTATATAATAAGATAAGATTTCTTTCTTCATCATAACCTCTCTCTCATCGCCGCAGTTCCATCGACCTTATACGATTAGAATCTGAATTGCGCCGGAAAGATGAGGCAAGGAGGAGCTGCGAGTGGTGGGGCCCAGAAGGGAGGGAAGAAGAAGACGGTGACCTACTGACCTTGATCGCGTCGCTTGACAAGTTTCTGCAGGAGAGCATCAAGGTCGGCGGGCAAGCCCGACGCGTTACGGTAGACTTTGATGATTGTTATTTATTTATTTTCTTCTTTTGTATAAAGTTTTTGAAATTTGGACCTACCAGTTAATTGCTTGCTAAATGTTTCAAGCTTCTTAAATGTGTATTAGAAATTTAGAACATTTGGATAATATGAATAGATTGACTGTGGAGGCTAGAGAAAAAAAAATGACTACTAATTTCTTAGGTTTTATTGCCTTTATGTTAGTAAGGAAAGTTGAAATTATTTGAGGACGTTCCAAAATTGATAATATGAAGTATGAACATTATGATTACTGTAATGAATTCATTTAAAATCATTCATGTACTTGGAAAAAAAGAACTGGTAATACTTGATTGTGACTCGGCCTACGCAGGAAATCATCTTACTCAATCCATTTGAACTTAATGCATTTGCTTATCTGTGAATTGTGCATTTGTGCTGGAGTATTTTAGTTTAATCTTGAGTTGTTGACAATATTTTAGGAAATAGGAATAAATTAGCTAGTATATATTGTATTAGGCCCCTTGAAGGTCAGTAATTTTGAGAGCCATACAAAGTATCGTTGCAGTATTTGGTTGCGTTTTACTTTCTGAACATTAAAATAATCCATTGTTCTTACTTGCTGTCAAGTTTGATTATTAGATTTTCTTCATGTTTTTAATCAAACCCCTTTTGTAATCCACTCAAAATTTTAAATGAATTGAGTCGAGATAAACTCATTGGTTTTCAAGCTTGTTTAATATTATAGAGCTTCTAAATTTATTTTTGAGCTTGTTTGATAACATAATCAAGTATAGGTCGAATGAACCTTAGGGGAGCTCGAGTGGTTTGATATTTTACACTTTTTTTTTTTTACTTATCGAGCTCGAACAAGAGCTTAAGCCAAGTTTTAAATTTTAACCAATATAAACATATGTTCAAGCTTGTTTGGCAGCTCTGTTGAACTCAAACAAATTGTATTGGATAATCTCATATTGAGCATCAAATAGCTTAGTTTGATTTTCGATTCCACTTAAATCATATCTTTTCATCTGCTTGAAACAATCTGTTGGTATTAAATTTGTTTTGTTTTTCTTTTATTACATTTTTTATAAATTGAATTCTTGCCCTGGTCGGATGTTCCTTATTCTAGCTATAAAGTTAAATTTGTTTCCATAAAACAGTGACTTTTTTACGTTTGTATGGACTATGTAGTGAACTGCGCTGCAATGTATTTAGAATTGAATATATTAAAGCCAGAATGTCATTATACATATAACATACAACATTTTGGGAAGAACTGCTTATAGGCATTTACTAGTAAAAAATAGTAAATGAGACGTGTCTCATGTATGAGACCGTTTTATACAAAATTTTATTATATATATATATATATATATGTATTTTTTAATAAATATCCACATACTAACTCCTATTCGTATTATTTTTCCTTTGGACTTTTGTTTCAAAATGTTCATGTGTCTACGAATGACCTCTCTAGTCATTAGGGCGGTTCACGGTACGGACCAAATTGGATATTTAAAATTATCCGTATCCATACCAAAGTTTGGTTATTTTAAAGTTGGAGTGTTAGTATCCGTACCAAAACTTCGGTTCGGAACGGTACGATTTTTTAGTTTTTCGGTACGGTTCAGAACAGATTTTTGGTTATAACGGAATCGGATCGGAACGGACCAAAAAAATGGTTTTTTTAACCTTTTTCTTTTTTTTTTTTCTATCACCCCTCATTTTTCTTTTTAATCACAATTTTCTTAAGAATATTTGTGTAATCTACACAAAATACACATGAATTCAATACCTCTTCAACCATATTCATGCACCTACCCTTCAAACTCAAACATATTACATGATAGGATAATAGTTAATTAAAAATAATAAAATAACCCAAGACACCATCAATGGTACGTGTATTTAAAACATGACTAATAAAGTATACATTTAAAAATTTATTGCGAATTTTCGTCGGTTTAAATTGACGCGAGATACAAACTACAGAGCGATGAGTTGGTGCGAGAGTAAGGATGCGTAATTACAAATTGAGAATTTTATAGGATTCTCAATAATTCTAAATTACAAATAAGGAAGTAAATATTCTAATATCTCACCAAAATATTCATGTGACATATTCAATATTAAATTACATGGATATCAATAATCTATAATACAATTTAATGAATACAAAATAAATTAATAATTAAATTTATTAAATATTTAATTTGGTTATTTGGTTCAGTTCGGTCCGGTACGGTTCGGTGCGGTTTTATTCGGTTTTTCGGTACTGTTAATTCAGTAATATCCATGTCCATATCCAAAAAAAATTTGGTACGGTTCGGTTCGGAAAAAGTCAAAAAGTCAACGGTTGTTTTCGGTTCGATTCTTTTTCGGTTCAGCTTTCAGTTCGGATTCGGTAATCTCCAAACTCCGTGAACAACCCTACTAGTCATAAGAAAAAATGAATTTTGAAAGTCTCTTCAGTAACGACGACAATATATTTGACATAATAATTAGTAGTAACATATTCTTTTAATTATATTGATGAATTAAATTATCGACATTTCTGGGATAAAGGAGTGAATTCATGGAACTGTGATAAAAGATTAAGAAACACACTTGCATGACACAGTCTCACATCGGAAAGAAACATATCCACTTTAACACTTAAAAAGAATAAAATATTGATTCGTGCTAATTTGTAACCTATATCATGTATATGAGATCTTCTCATACGAGTTTTTGTCAAAATTAAAGAGGTTAAAGTAAACATGTTAAAGAATAAGTTAGCCGATTGTATATTGTTCACAATTTTGTAGAATTGGAAGATAACAATACATACATGACTATGTAGACTTGTCCAATCGGTTCCCGAAAAGTCCGGCATGGCCAAACAAGAACCGGTCTAAACTGAAACTGGAACCTTAATGCAGTGGTTTGGTTTCGATTCCAAGTTCAGGGAAACTGAAATCATCAATTTACCGATTCGAACTGCCGATATATATATATATATATATATATATATATATATATATATATATATATGTTGAGAAATTTGTAGTTTTGATGAAAGTTCCAAAACAGATGTAATTGGACCAGTCAGACATGTTAGCTGACTGATGAACTAGAGATCAGAATACGATGACCAGCGAAGATGTATAGACAGCTGATGTAATAGATAGGTCACATATTGAGGAGGAACTCAATATGAATAGGTTAAGTCTTGAAGATTAGAAAATCGAAAGATCAGATGATCAGAATATCAGATGATCAGAAGTAGATTAGAAGATCAGATGATCAGAAGAAGATCAGAAGATCAGTCTAGTCAGAGCATCAGAAGAGATATCAAGTGGAAGATCAAAAGACTTGAAGACTCAGAAGACTAGAACATAACAAGACCAGAAGACCTTCGGAAGACTTACTTCAGAAAACAACAGAAGAGTCAATAAGTTGAGCTAAGTCAACTTATATCAGAAGACTCAACAAGGTAGACTGATCAGTCTTAACTGATCAGGTGACAACCAAGTGTTCACCTAAGACGTACAAGTCGATCAGACAAGAAGAAGTCAACATAAGTTGGTGAATCAAGGTACCGAATAAGTGTACTTGACAACTAATGAGATTGAGACACGAATGTACGAAGCTGACAGTGCAGGACTAGGTGGTTCAGAGTCAAACGACTATAAAGCACGACAGAGCACGCTTTTGGCCATGCTGTCTCTCTGAGCACATCAAATCAACCCTGCAACCCTACCTTAAATAGACCAAAATTCGAATTGCTCTACAACGGCTAGTTCGATTTTGTGCCTATAAATATGGGATCAGCCTTCAGAGTATGGTGACGGAAATTATACACAAGCTCAAGCTACAAGCAATTTTCGCAAGAACACTGAAGATTAAGCAAATATTCATCCCATAGTTTCTTAGTAAGAGTTCTTATCCTTTAGCTTTAGGCTACTTAAATACTAAGATATAATTCCAGTTGGAAACCAAGCGAATATTACCCCAAACCGAGTGTTATGTTAAGTTTGTAAGCAAGATCTCAAGCTAGGGTTTCTAGTCTTGATTTCTGGGATCAGTTGAGTGAGAGCTCCATAAATATCCATTGTATAGTGTTTGGACTAACACATTAAACTAAGTTTAGTTTGTTAGTAAGTGCCCCTGCTGATAGGAAGAGTGGACGTAGGACCAGTTGTCCGAACCACTATAAATCTTGTGTGTTTTACCTGCTTTACACTTCACACACAACTGGTTTGATATAAACTGACATGCATATCCTAAGTAGAGATCAGTCTAGCACCAAGTTGTTGATCTGATCAGTTGGGCAGTTTGTCAACTGATCTGATCAGAAAACCTTAGGACTGTTTTCTGCAAAATTGGTTTTTCACACGGGTTAACATAAGCTTCCGCACAATCAGTTAAACTGATAGACACCAAACTGGTTAGCTCGCCAGCGATCAGTAGGTTGGATATCAGTCAGTACTGATCACCTGCACTCTGATCAGTAAACTTACAAATCACACTGATCACATGAAAAAGTTTTGGAAGTCTATTCACCCCTCCCCTCTAGATTTCCACCTCACTAAACCCGTTCGGGACCTACAAGTGGTATTAGAGCGGGTGGTTCTATGGACCACTAACTTTGATTATCATCGGTTCTTGAGGGAGAACCGTTGTGGTCACTTGAACTGATTTCGAAAAACCTGTTTTAAAACTCAGCAGTTTTTTTTTTAAACTCATAACTCAGCATGGATAACACCACTGGAATGTACCATGATCTGCCTAAGTTTGTCGTCGATGAGTATGCCGACTGGACCATTCTTATGGCTAACCATCTGGGTGCTATCAGATCCAGAATGATGGAAGTTATCGAATGAGGACCCATCATAATCTATCATATGAATCCAGTTACTGGAGGTGATGCCAATGAACTAGTTGGGGCCATGGTCAGAAAAAGTGTAACACTGATGGATGCAGACGAGAGAAAGTTGCACAACCTGGATACTGTTGCAAAACATATCATTCTAAAAACAGTGGACAAGACCACGAGAGAAAAGATCAAGTACTGCAAGACTGCTAAGGCAATGTGGGACGTGCTTGCTGAGATGTGCGAAGAAAATGACCTAATAAAAGACATCAGACTACAAGCAGAATTGGTCAAGTTCGAGAAACTGAAGATGCTTCCCAATGAGACTATAAACGAGTTTGATGGAAGAATAATGATTGCTATCAACAAGATACGTGAGCTTGGTAAATGTCTGACAAGGATATCAACTATAAGATTCTGAGGTCCCTGACCAAGAAATGGGACATGAAGGTTACAGTAATCAAGGACTGCCATGATATCTCAACAATGAAGCCAATCAAGTTATTCCTAAGTCTGAAGCGCACGAATTTGACCTAGTTGAAAGAGGCTTAGATGAAGAAGACGATGCCTTACCTGCTACGAGTTCCAAATCTGTTGCATTCCAGACAACCAGTAGTTCCTCCAGAACTATGAACCAGTTGAGAACATCATCAGCCAGACGGAACAGATTGCTCTGCTAACCAGAAAGCTAGAAAGATCGAACATTCAACTAGGGAAGTATAGGAAGTTTTATAAGGACTACAGACAAAGCAGAGGAAGAGATAGGAGATCTACATACAAATCACAAGAAAGGAATCGTTCTGATGAGAAGAGAGATGACATAAGAGATGATCGTAGAGATGACAAAAGAGATGATCGGAGAGATGATCACAAGGATGAAAGACGTGATGAAAGATCAGATCGAAGAAATTCTTATTACAGGCAAACTGGTAAATCTCCTGAACGATTGTATAGGAGAAGAGACTCACCTGGCAGAAGGAATTCCATGGAACCTGAATCGTGCTTCCACTGTCAGAAACCAGGTCACTACAGTGTCAACTGCACTGACCTGACTACAAAAGAGAGAGAAGAAAAGCGGAACAGAAGGGAGCAAAGGTACAAAGACAGAAGAGTGATGATTGTTGACACTTCTGGTATCGATGACTCCTATCTGCCATCAGATGACTCTGGATATTCATCTGTTGAAGACTTTTGCCTGATGACAACAACTTATGATGTCGACAATCTGATATTCTCATCTGATGATGACATCTGTCTCATGGCCAAAGAAGCTGACCAAACTGAGGTAATCCCTAAACCTTCTATGCCTTCTCTTTCCACACCTGTTGTGCTGAGCACACCTGCTGGAGAGATTGACCTGCAGCTCTACAATGAGCAATTACTGGATGATCTCTCTTATGCAGTAGACACTTACACAAGAGTGGAAGCTGAGAACGATAACCTAAGGGCTAAGAATAATTGGCTTGTTAATGAAAATGCAGAACAGAGAGAAACTGAACTTAAATCAGTTGAAACTATTCAGAAGCTGACCAAAGAACTAGAGTTTCTGAAAGACAGTACTTCTGATCAGGGTAAACTGATTAAGAAACATGAAGCTCTCAATCTGAAACAAGTTGATGATTTCAAAGTCCTTCAGGCAAAGTTTGATGACCCCTTCCGAAGATATGAGAGTCTGAAAGAAAGTGAGGACGGTCTGCGAAAGAAAGTAGAGGTTTTCAGGAAAGCTTCAAAGAATGTTGATGAAATAATCAGCTACTTTCGAAAGTCGAATGATAAGAAGAAAATTGGGTATGATAGCTCTTCTGGATTTTCACATGTCCAATTTGGTTCATCTTCAACAAGTGAATCAAAGAAGATTTCTGGAAAAGATACAAATTATGCTAAATCTGTATTAGATAAGGGAAAAAGATCAACTGATCAGGCAAGGCAAGTGTCTGGTAAGAAGGGGAACATAAATGAACCCCAATTGATCAGGCATCAGCCGAGGAATCAACAGAAGAGCCCTGTTCTTCTGAAGAGACCTCAACCTAATCAGTAGACTAGGTATCAGCCTGGACCATCTCGCATGTGATAGTCCCAGCTGAGATCTAATCAGGTTAAGCTGCCTAACCAACAAGCAAAAGGTAAACTGCTTAAACCATTTGTGCAAAGAAGATATGAATCTTTTGATGGTAGCAGTCGTACCTACCCTTATAACCAGAAATCCAGGATAACTGCACCTGAGCCTCACTGGATTAAAAGAAGACAAGTCCCTAAGAAAAATCCCAAGTCTCCTGATTCATCTAAGGCTCACACTCTTAATTATACTGATCAGAAAACACATGATGAGAAGTATGATTATGTAGATGCTTATGGGAGACAAATAAGGCCTTCTGATCTTGATGCTTACAATAGAAATGCCTTGTTTGTTTGGATCCCGAAAGGTACATCTAACCCCCCAGGACCCAATTCTACTGGGGTACCTAAAGCCTGATCTGATTGCAGGATCGCGTAGGTTTGGCCAATAGAGGAGGTGTACAAGCAACTATTTGGTACATCGATAGTGGATGCTCAAGGCACATGACTGGTGATAAGCAACTCCTTAGTTCGTATGTTGAACAAGAAGGCCCACGTGTACTCTTTGGTGATAATAACTTTGGCTTTACCAGAGGGTTTGGAACCTTAGTTAATGATGATGTACAGGTTACTGGAGTTTTATTTGTCGATGGTTTAAAGCATAACCTGTTATCGATTTCACAATTCTGCTATAACGGATTCATTGTTGAGTTCTCGACCGATATGTGCACAATTAAGAATCGAGTCACTCAATAGATTTTGATGACTGGAACCAAAAAAAGAACGATTTATATTGCAGATTGGGACAATTGTTCAAGAAATGCATGCCTAATTGTTAAGAGTTCCAAGAACGTCAGTTGGCTCTGGCACAAGAGAATGAGTCATCTGAAATTTAAGATTCTTAACAAGATAGCAAGGATGTCATTGGTAGAGGGTTTCCCTAATGAAGTTTTCTCTAAGGATCAGACATGTGCCGCATGTCAGAAGGGAAAGCAAGTCAAGGCTTCATTTAAGGGGATCCCAGTACCACCTTCCAACAGAGTACTGCAACTACTCCATATGGATCTTTTTGGACCAGTCACACCACTTAGTTTCAGCGGACGCAAATACATTCTGGTGATTGTGGATGACTACTCCAAGTTCACCTGGGTTGTTTTTCTTTATAAAAAGAATGAAACTACAACAAAGATACCTGAGCTGCTCAAGAGATTATAGAATGAGCAAGGTGTCAGTATTGTGAAGATCAAATCAGACAAGGGAACCGAGTTCTTGAATTTCTTCATATCTAATTTTTGCAAGGAGTTTAGGATACAACATGAGACATCAGCCACCAAAATGCCTCAACAGAACGGTGTAGCAGAATGGAGAAACAAAACACTCAAAGAAGCTGCTCGCACCATGTTGGCTGAACATACAACGCCAAACCGTTTCTGGGCAGAAGCAATCAACACTGCATGTCATACCCAGAACAGATGTTCTTTGACTAAGATTCACTTCAAAATACCCTATGAACTGTGGAAGGACAGAAAACCTCGTGTTTCTTGCTTCCATGTTTTTTTGTGCAAGTGTTTCATTCATAACAATGGGAAGAGTTAGTTGAAAACCTTTGAAGCTAAGTCGGATGAGGGCATATTCTTAGGATATTCCTCAACCAGCAAGGCTTTCATGGTGTTCAACAGGTGAACCCTAGTTGTGGAATAAACACCTCATGTGGTCTTTGATGAGTCTGTTGGGAAATAGGGGGTGCCCGGATCTATTTGAGGTGTATTTAAATAATTCAATTAATTACTAACATGAATCAATCTTAAATTAATTTAACATAATAATTAAATAAGCAACAACAACATGCGTACACATAATTCAAGTAAATCCTAAGCATGCAGAATCTAGGAGTTACGAGATTACATACCTCTTGTAGAGACAACCGTTGAGACGATGGATCAACTCAAAATGCCTTCTCAAATATGTCCCACGTCCACGAATGTAATCCGGTGGAAGGATCTCACGAACAATTTTAATAAAGGAGAAAACCAAAAATATATGCCACCACCTTTGTGGATTCTAATTTTTCCAACACATGAAATTTGTATTGGGGATGAAAAATTCATCCACTATTTATAATAAGGGTGTGGGACGAAAATTTGCTCATGTTGGGTTATTGGAAAATTTCCTTGCTTCTTCCTCAAGATACAATCTTGAATATATCCAATATATTCTATTTCCCAAAATATCTCCCAACAAAATCTTCTCCTCCTTATTATATTATAATTTTCTAAAATTTCTTAATAAATAGGGAATGAATAAGATCTTTTACCTTTCTTGAATTTATGGGATAAACTTGTATCTCAAGAATACTTATTCCATAAAAATCTTTCCAAGAAAATCAAGAAAATCTTTTCTCTCCTACTCATATTTTTCGAAAATATCTAGGAAAATTAGGCAATAATATTTTCTTCTCCTTTACATTAATTGGACTTTAATTTGGGCTATTTGAGGGGCCTTTAGAAGAATTAAGATTGAACCTCCAATGGGTTATGAAACTTTAATAATAAGCCAAAATATTATTCAAGCCCATTAATATTAGTTTATTCCACTATAAAATTAATATTGAACTATCCATCATAATCCATATTACGATGCTTCAATAATATGGCTCCCGGTTATTATTTCCCGTATTTAAGATTATCTAGTCCACTAATTAATTAAGCCACTGAAAGAGCTTTATATTAATTAATATTTTTATCCTTGGAGTAAAGACAGCTCAACATTATTATCCATAGGAAATAAATTTTCACTTGCAAGATTTGGTATGATAAAGCTTCTGAGCCCACCAAGGGGACAAATCAAGCAAGAAGTGCTTGCACATGATTCTCCGTATTAAATCTTAGCAATCGTCGTGTAACTAATAATATTGCCCAAGATATAAGGTATCGAATCACATTGATTCTCTTCCCATCATAAGTCAAAGCAATAGTTATTAATTTCACACGATCATATTTAAGGAACGAAGATTAAGAAATAACGAACCACTGAGGTCTAATTCTTCTATATTTAGTAGTGAAGAATTTATCCTCCTGTAGGTCCTATTCAGCGCATCATAATGCACTATTGTAATCTCTTAGTCAAGACTAGTCAATCGGAGCCTTACACTTCAACCTTTCACGATGGTTTGTTCATTTCCATCAAGATTGTGAATTTGTACTTAGTTACGAGGAACTGTTAATTTGATCTTCCGTGATCTGGCATCACCAAATTAACTACAATGTAACACGTACTATTTATGAACATGTATGAAGTAAATATATATAACATTCAATCATATTTAATGCAATAGTGATAAATAATTTATTTCAGTAAATAAATAAGAAATTCAGTTTGGTTATACAAAGTAAAAAACATACTTTCCAGTATAACCCCAACAGAGTCAACATCTGATCAGGAGAAATCTGCTTCAGAAAAGGCCGTACCAAAACAAGAGATACTTGATGCTCAGAAAATGGATCAGTTAAGCATCAAAGGAAATAAATCAGAACATGTCACGGTGTGCATTCCTAACTTTGATCTTGATGATTTACCTGGTCAATCAGACCCTAAGGTACGTACAACTGTCAATGAAGAAGCTGGTATAACTGATACAGTAACTGAACCATCTGCTTCAGGGGGAACATCTGATGTTCCGACGGATAAACATCAGCATATGATGATTCCAACATCAGCTGAGACATGTCCATGCCAAGTGGATCCTACTACTGTACCTCTCCCAATCTCTAGTGACTCAATATCAGATGAGGATGATGATATCCAAACTGATATAAATCGGAAAAGCAGGATCTGGTTGAAAGATCACCCAACTAACTAGATAATCGGCAATCCTAATGCCCGAGTCCAAACTAGACATCAGATTGGTAAAAGTGCTATGTATTATTGTTATCTATCTTTGAAGGAACCTACCACAACAGATGAAGCCCTACAAGATGCCAACTGGATTCTAGCCATGCAAGAAGAACTGGAGCAGTTCAAGAGAAATCAAGTTTGGAAACTTGTAGACAGGCCAACTCACCAAGATGTGATTGGTACTAAGTGGGTCTTCAAGAACAAGAAGGATGCGAATAATGTCATCACCAGAAATAAGGTAAGACTTGTTGCGGAGGGGTATTCACAATCAGAATGGATTGATTATGATGAGACATTTGCACCAGTCGCTCGCCTGAAAGCCATTCGGCTGTTTCTGGCTTATGCTGCCCACAGAGGGTTTACTGTGTATCAGATGGACGTAAAGAGGGCATTCTTAAACGGGGTACTAGCGGAGGAAGTTTATGTTGAACAACCTCCTAGCTTTGAAATAAGTGACCAGGTGTACCGTTTAAGAAAATCTCTTTATGGACTGAAACAGGCTCCCAGAGCTTGGTATGATACACTATCTCAGTTCTTGATAAATAGTGGGTTCACTAAAGAAATTATAGACAAAACTCTGTTCAGAATTGAAGACGGAAAAGATACTCTAATGGTTCAGATCTATGTGGACGACATCATTTTCGGGTCTCCTAATAAGGACTTATGTGAGAATTTTAGCAAACTGATGCAAGAGAAATTTAAAATTTCAATGATGGGTCAGATGAACTATTTTCTAGGTCTTCAAGTTAGACAGGGTACTGAAGGGATCTTCATCTGTCAGGCGAAGTACACCAGGAATTTGTTGGCTAAGTTTGGAATTCAAAATTGTAAGACAACCAAAATTCCAATGATTACTTCTTTCAAGATGGATCTAGATGAGAATGGTCAGAAAACTAATTAGAAAGAGTATAGGGCTCTCATTGGATCATTGTTATACCTAACTTCCAGCAGACGAGATATAACCTTTGCAGTAGGTGTATGTGCCAGATTTCAGGCAAATCCACCTGGAAGCAGCTAAGCGGATTCTTAAGTATCTGAAGGGAACTATAAACCTTGGTTTATGGTATCAATCAGATGATAATCTAGACCTTAGTGGATACTCTGATTCTGATTATGGAGGTTGTAGAATATACATAAAATCAACCTCAGACACATGTCAGTTCTTAGGTAATAAATTGATCTCTTGGTTTTCAAAAAATGACATTCGAGCCACATCTACTCTTTGAAGGTAATAATACATGGCGAAAAGTTGAGCTCCCAAGCTTTCTGGCTTAGTCGGCGGTGAGGATTATAACATTATAGTTACAAATGTGCCTATATTCGCGAAATAGTCTTTATTGCAATCACTTTCGGCATTGTAAGCATGTGGATATCATACATCACTTTATCAGAGATCATGTGGAAAAGAAGAACATCAGAATGGAAAATATCCATACTGATAAGCAAAGAGTTGATATCTTAACCAATCCACTAGCTAAAGTCAGATTCAGGAAACTATCAGTTGAGCTAGGGCCACTAGACTTAGGAGAAAATGCAGCATAATTCTTTGGTGGATTGGTCTCTAAGACCAGTTGGTTAAGAAACTGACTAGGCTTGGAGAATCAGTTGAAGGGGGAACTTCAACTGATAAGAAAAGATCGATCGGACAATCGAAATGAATAGACAAAATTTCAATCGATAAGGTAGGATCGATTAAACCGGATCGATGAAAAGACATTGTTGGGAAAATTTTGAGGATTAGGCTTGTTGCGAGTCGTTTCGGTTGATGAATATTATGTGGCTAATTTAATTACAACTCACAAACAAAACATATACGTGTAAAATGAACAGTAAATAAGATGAATTTGTTGACCCAGTTCGTCAATATATGACTACTCTGGGGGCATACCAAGCCAGGATGTAGTATTATGAGCTTTACACGTACAGTTCTTGATACATCTTACGAAGATGAATCGATACAGGTTAACGAATGAGTTCTAGGGTTTTTCATATATGTGGATGAACACTCTCATTTTTCTATTCCTCACCTCTCAGGGGATTTTTGTAGGCTATCTTTCTGGGATTCTCTCTTTTTTTGGACCAACCCTTTTCTTCTTCTTTTTTCTTCCATTTATCGTGCAAAGCAAAGCATGAATTTGGTTTGGTAAAGCATGTCTTTGGATTCTTTGGATCATGCAAGAACTCCGGTGGTGTTGCCGTTTACGACTTCATCTTCTAGATTGATCTTGAGCAAACGTCATCAATCGTCGAAATTAATCTTTTGTTCGGTTGGACTTTACGTTAAATCGCTTTTAAAGGCAGTTCTTGGGATTTGAGTTCGAACATCTTGACTGGTTATGTTTGTTTAGTGAAATTTGGCCGAATTCGATCGATTAGCGAAACAAAAAGTAACTCATCCACCGCATGATTATATTCAAACATTACACGTGTCACTCTTTTGATGTTCGAATTACGATTTATTATATCGAACACAACAATACCACCGGGATTCTACATTGGGCCCTTTGAAAAATCGATTGGGTAATGTTTGGCATCGCTTGAATTCGTCTTGAAACTTCAATTAGTAACTATTTTAGTCTTATTTCTCCACTTTAAAAAATTTTTCCTTTCTCCTCTAAACGCGTTTCGAAAGTTTCGTGAAGGATTCATTGCTCGTGAAGAAAATCATTCATGTAATCGCCGCATTCTTCTTCTATTTATAATCATGGCCTCTTTGTCAATTCCTCTGTTCTCAATCCGAATTATAGTTCCTCTAGATTAGTAGAATCTCCGTAATAATGTAAGTACATTGGCAAATGCCTCGGTTTAGGATCCGTTGGCAATTTAAACAACCTTTTACCGTTCTTTCTTCCCGACTCGATAAAGCCCAAACGGAGTTGGATATTTACCCCGAATGATTCGTCTTGGACGATTGATTATAATTCTTATAAAAATTCAAATTAGGTCTATGGCTATTGATAATCTTGATGTAGATAGAAATAATATTTATTTGTGGGGGGGAATTTTATAGCAATCAAATTTAGTCGAATCGAACATAGGTGTAGATGGTGGGCAAAACTCCGAACTTGGTATACCTGTTGGTGTTCCTCACAGTCCAACATATAGCGAGTATAATGCTCGTTATAATTTTGGCTTGCCCGAACAACCTCATAGGATTAGTGTAGAGAACGAGTACCCAGCGAGCAAAATGGCGAGCATAATTGATGTAGATATGCTCGCTCAGCTGCATAGAATTTATGAAACCCCTAAGGATGTCTTTTTTTTTTCTGGCACCCGGTCCTGATGAGCGAGCCGACCAACCCCCTGAGGGTTGTGTTGCCGTGAATTTGGACACCATGGAGGCTGGACTTCGATTTCCTCTCCATCCGGCAATTACCCGTTTGCTCGTGGAATGGAATATCTCCATTACACAACTCAAACCGAATGGATGGCATATGGTCATGAGTTTTTTGACGTTGTTCGGCAAAATGAAACCAAGGTATTATCCTTCGGCAGCTGAACTTGCTCGGTTAGTGCACTTGACTCGTCCCGGAAGGCGAACATGGGTGGTTGTTTATGCAAGCTAACGCCAAGTGCAAAATTATCGAGGATGTGCGAACAAAATTAGTATTTGGAAGAGAAATTCTGGTTCGTGAGGGGGCGATTGGAAAAGCCCGGCCTCAAAGCGAGCCAAATGCTCGTTTGGATATCCCCACCGACTTGGAGTGTACCGTAAGTGATTTCGTAACTTTCATTCTTCAATTTGAACCGATTTTAACTCACTTTTTTATTTCGAGGATTCCGGCCCGCGGACGGATAAGGAGACAAACGGCGCTATTTCAAAGTTTGGCGGATCGATCTAGAACCCCGTTCGAAAGATCCGTGATAACTTTGAACACCGCCAACAAAAGAAAGAAAGGAGGTTTGTTCGTGCCCCTCACCATCTTCTTCTTTGTTGATCCTTCCTAAGGATTATCTTTTGTTTTTGTACAAGTCTTGTGTCTTTTTGTTCGCCGTCACTATTCTCGACCGCTTTTATCTATAGCTTTTCCATCGCCCGAGTACGCCCAACACACCGAGATGGCTCAAGAAAAAGGCCAACCTTGTGGATATCATACAAAGGGGCTCCCCTGCTCGGCCGACTTTAGGGTGGAGATCAACAGGCCCGAAAATTAACGGAAAACAAGATCGATCCATTTTCGTTGAAACCGAAGAGTGGATATCTTAACCGATCCATAAGTCTCATTCCCCGATGGGATCCCGCTAAGTGGGCAGGTACATTTTGCTCGCTCAACTTTGATCGATATCTCTATTCTCACTTTAGTCAAATATGTGTATACCGGTGAGGGTGAAACTAGGAAATGCCCGACCTAAAGAATTATTTTTGCTTTCAGAAAAGCGTCTTGAGCATGTTCAAAAAGCTTGTCGACTCTCCTTTGGGCGTGGACTTCCGAGGAGTCTTTGATATCGTTTATTCCACTTGGTCGATCTTTGGTCGCTCTTGAGAAAGCTTATGCTCGGTCATAACATCCAAGCCAATTATTTGGCTTTGATTAGAACTTCGAAGACAAAGTGATCGAAATAACAGGTAGAGGATGAATCGAAATCGCTCAGATCAAACCAAGAAGACAAGTTCGGGCGCCAATGGCTCAAGAAGATGCTCGCCAATTTCAAGAGGATGCTCGCCTAAATCAAGAGGATGCTCGTCACACAAGAGAGGCAATCAATCGCCTCGGGAGGAGGTGATCAATATCTGAAGGGCTCAAGAAGAAATGAATCTTTGAGCCAGAAACTTTGGGTGTTGTTGAAAAATGGAAAGTGAGAGGGGCGAACTTGGCCGACTCATCATTCTTTGAAGAGACTAACACTCGCTTAGGCCTTGAAAACTCTAAAAATTTGATGACGACGAACACATTGACTCCATGTCTAACTTCTCGATATTTGCGCTTTTGCCGACTTTGTTCGATCTTATATTTCACACTCAACAATGAGCAAATTGCCCCTCATATCCGACTTTCAAAGAAGATTTGGTTGATAACCCTCCAGATCGCAACCTCCCAATGTCAGATTTGAATGGTCTGTGTGACTTTTCCGTTCTTCCTGAAGGGATCAAAATTGACGATCCAATTCCGGATGAAGAGGAGAACTCAGACATTATTGCTACTGAGGTTGCCGATCAAAATCTTCATACTTTGGATCTCGGGATCAATCAAGTCGGGACGAGCAAGAACCTCCGTAATCGAAAGCAAAATCGCCTCCCAAATGAGCATCGATGCCCGACATCCCCGGTCATTGAGGGGACCGAACATAATGTGTTCGACATTTCTCTTCCATCTACCCCTAATTTTGACTTTATGCCTTGATGTCTTTTTTCTTTACAAGACTTGTGTAATTTTGTCTTCTTCACTTTTTAATTCTAACAATATATCTTTAGCTGTTTCTTGTTGATACTTCTTTTGTCCGAATATTTTGTCAATTGAACAAATGAATTTCATATTGAATTGTTTCCTCTAACCTGTTTGTTGAGGATGAATGTTGATACTTGTGTCGCATACGATATTTTCTTTGTTACTTTTACGTTCGCCTTATTGCTTTCCGTTTTTTGCCTCTTTTCTTCTGAATGAATTCGAACATTGGGTTTTCCTATGCCCGCTCCTGACTTCTTTCGGTTTTGATTGTCTTATTGACGTTGCAATCGGTTGATCGTCTTATTTAGGTGCGACCGGATGGGTTACTTTATGAACCCCCTTTCTTGGTCTTGATCGTCTTATTTAGGTCGCGATCACCATTAAAAATCTTATTTAAATTGCGACCCGTATTTTTTCGTCTTCTGGTATCTGTAAGTACTAGTCGGCTTATCTTAACCACTCCATTACTAATTTCTTCATGGGAATCGAAATACTAATTATTCGTCGGTGAACATAGACCTGGGCTGCTCGTTAAATGTTTTGTTCGGTCGTCCAGAAGCTTAGGTGCGACCTCAAATAGGCTAAACTAGAAAATCTTTAGCGAACAAAAGTACATATATCATTCTTTTTCTTCTTTTTCTTTCTTTTTTTCTGCTTTTCTTAAGTATAAGTATGCCCCTATTTATAGAACCGTCCCAACCTAGTCTTTGGCATAGATAATCGGTGCTAGCTCTCTTATTTTTTTGCTCTCCTTTTGACATCATTTTTTTTTGAAACTCTTGCTCAAAAATTAACTTATCCTGCATGGTCACTTTTCTTCTATTGACAACTTCGTTGTGACATGTCTTCTTTTCCAATCAATAGTCTTTCCAAAGATTTTTTCTTGAAGATAAGTATCGAAAATAATATATTCTTCTTTTATGATCATCTTACTCGTTTTGAATCATTGTGTTCTATCAACAATATGCTCGCCTTTATTGATAATATTTTTTCAAATTTGACGCGTTCCACGAAAGTAAGACAATGGGACTCCATTCAGTCCTCCAAGTCATATGCCCCGTTTGGTAAACGCTTACGTGACTCTGAAAGGACCTTCCCATGCTCGACCAAAGACACACACCACTGGGTACCCCCATCGATCGCCTTAAAACCAAATTTTTGAACTCCGCGATTCGGACTTTGGAATTATAAAACTTCTCTCGATCTCTTTTTGTACATAGCATTCTTGAAATCGGTCTCCATCCTTCTTTCTTCCAACAGTCGAAATTTAGAAACAGCTTTATTAATATGCTCTCCAAAAGTCATTGTTCGATGACTTGGAACTTTGATTTCTGCGGTTATAATTCCTCCGCACCAAATGCTAAAGCAAAAGGGTCTCTGCAAATTACGAAAGTTGTTTAAGCCCACAATATTTCGTGCCCTTTGAATTATCAAGTCTAGCCTTGAGGGTATGCTTGATAATTTTATTGACAACCGACTTGACCATTTGATTTGGGGATAATTTGAGTAGTGCTTTTTATCCCCCAAATGAGCACAATTTTGTCTAAATTCACTTCCATCGAATTGTTTGCCGTTATCCGTGACCAATGATTGGGGAAGCCCAAATCGACAGATGATGTTTTTCCAAACAAAGTTCCACATCCTTTGTTCGGTGATTTTAACAATTGCCTCGCTTCGCGCCCATTTAGTATAATAATCAAAACTACCACAAAGATATCTAACTCCCGATGTGCGATAGGAAATGGGCCGATTAAATCGATCCCCATTTAGCAAATGGCCATGGACTATAAACCGATACTAATTCTTCAAAGGGCTATGAATGAGTGGAGCATGTACACTGCAATCGATAACATGCACGAGCATATGCAAGCGAATCCTTTCTAAGGGTTGTGATAATAACCTTGCTGATTATTTTATGTGCAGGGAGCCCACTATGATTTCCGACACTCCATCATGGATTTGTTGCGTATACCGCCCCTTTCAGAGTAACACACTTCAAAAGTGGAAGTGAGAAGCTTTTTTTTGTACAAATGCTCGCGTCTATAATAGTATATCGAGCGCATGTCTAACCGAGTAAAGTAGTTTGTGCTTTATTTTCGAGAAGTCCTTTGTAAATAACTCATTATCGAGTCATCCAAGTTTTTGCTCGATTATATCCGCGGCGATCGCAATCGAACCAAGGCGATAAGCCGTGACGATCACAATGTCTGTTGTGTTCGCTCCTCCTTCTCATTGTTGCCACAGCGTGCCAAAGCATCGCGAACAATTACCCAATCGTGGTAATTGTTCAATGAAAACTTGGTCAAAATGCTCGAAAGCAACTTTTTGCTAGTTGTTGATATTGTGCCATTTGTTCGCCTTCGGGCCTCATACTACAATTTGATAAACGACACCGAGAATCGCTATAGATCATCGACCTCAATTCCCATTGTCATTGCCATCCAGAGTCCAAATGATCAAAGCTTCATATTCAGCCTCATTATTTGTAGCTGGAAAATCAAATCGAATGGCTGTTGTAAACGTTTGCCTAGTTGGGCTGATGAGAACTACGCCTGCTCCGGCTCTTGAACTTGTTGATGATCCATCAACATACATGTGCCATGGTTGATCGACAATTTAAATTGAATTTGTGGATATGTCAACTCAACCATGAAATCGCCATGGCTTGGCCCTTCATTCTTGAGCGAAAGTAATGCCGAACTGTCCTAACTCCACCGCCCATTTGAGCAATCTGCCCGAAGTATCTGGTCGGTGGAGGACTTGGCGCAATGGAAACGCAGTCAATACCTCAACTGAGTGGTCGAAAAAATATGGTCGCAATTTTCGCACACTCATTACGAGGGCGTATGCTAATTTTTCCAACGGAGGATACCGAGTTTCGAACTTCTTTTTAGCACTTGGCTAACATAATAAATGGGTAAATGTGTCGTCTCTTCTGCCCGTACGAGCACAGCACTGATCGCATGTTCAGATGCAGCAAGATACAAATAGAGTTGTTCGCCTGGGATAGGCTTAGACAGTGTCTGAGTATCTGCAAGGTATTGCTTTAATGATTCAAATGCATTCTGGCAATGCTCGGTCCACTGAAATTTCCCCTTCTTTAATGCATCAAAGAAAGGTTTACATTTGTCCCCATTTCGTGATATAAAAACCGCTTAAAGCTAATCGTCCGGAACTTTTGACCTCTTTCACATTTCGGGGGCTTGCATATCTAGCATTGCTTGAATCTTTGATGGGTTTTGCATCAATCCCCCGCCGACTAACCATATGTCCGAGGAATTTTCTGAATGAATCCCAAAACCGCATTTCTTGGGATTTAACTTCATATTATACTTCCTCAATATATCAATCGTTTGTCTGCGAAAGGGTGATGTGGTCTTCCTTATGTTAAGCTCTTTACCACAATATCATCGATATATACCTCGATTGTTCGGCCGATGTGTTCGCCGAACATCTTGTTCACCAAACGTTGATACGCCGCTCGCATTCTTTAATCCGAATGGCATGCGTTGCCAACAAAGACATGTTCTTTTCAAACGTCTTTGATTATTTTGATCGTCCGGATGCATTGGTATTTGGTGATAACCAAATGAACGATCCATAAATGTCATGAGTTCATGGCCCGTTTTATCAACCAAATAATCAATGTGGGGTATCGGAAAATTATCTTTTGACATGCCTTATTCAAATCGGTGAAATCGATACACGCCTCCAAGATCCATTTGGTTTGCGAACGAGAAGCCATCTTGGGCATTTTACCTCTCGGATCGGTTTGTTGTCGAAAGCAACTTTTTGATTTCACTATTCATCGCCGCATATTTTTCCGGACTAAATTTTCTCTGCTTTTTGACAACCGGAGCTTGTATTGGATCAAGGTTGAGGGAGTGGCGGGCATGCTCGGATCTATTCCAACCATGTCCTCGTGTGACCATCAAGGCTTGAAGAAAGTAATTATTTACATTGATTGGTTCGATTCAACCAACGAACACTTCTAACTCAGTCCGTTTGGTCGACATCGATTGATTGATTCCAATTGCTCAACAGTTGTCGCCGCTTTTTTTTTTGCTTCCACCGAGGGTCTTGAATGGATCCTCGCTCATCATCAACCTCCATGGGTTCAAAAACCTATCACGAGGCTCTAGTCCCGATTGCTCAAAAATTTGATCAATATTCATTTGATCTAGGAGATCGGGAAATTAGTTGTCTCCCGGTTTATGTTCGTGCCTTCTGTGCTCGCACGAATGGTTATGCTCGTCGAACTTATGTTCGTCGGAAGATCTTTTGGTGAGATATTTGCTCGCTGGCTAGGCTTATCAATCTCCCGTGTTTGCTCCATCATATTGACGATACTTTGTCTTTTTCTCGCACGCACGATAGCAAACAATCTCGAGCCTTCTTTTGATCTCCTTTTTACACTCCCCCATTTCCATCTTGGTCGGAAATTTAACACAATAATGTCGTGAAAGCCCATTTTGAATTCTGAATAAACGGGTGACCTAGAAACCCGTTATAAGTGGACTGAACATCGACGATTACAAAATCTAACATTCTAGTTCGTCTAATGTCCGAATTCATAGTTGATTCTAGCTCGACTCCTAACCTAATCATACCATAGGGTCGGGTTACAGATTCCCCAAAACCCATTATAGTATGATTACATGGTTCAATATAACTGCTCAAATCCCCAACTTGTTTTTCCATCTGGCGAAGGGTATTAACGAACAAAATGTTTGCATAAGCCCCAGTATCAACTAAGAGGCGATGTACCTTCAATCCAAGGAGACGAGCACTGATGGTTAAGGAGTCATTATGGGGAGTTATAATCCCGTCGAGATCGTCCTCCGAGAAAATGATTTGGTGTGTAGGTGGGGGAACCGGATGATGTGCTTCGCCACCTTTACCGATGGATGTTCTGCGTATGGCACGATCTCCATCTTTTACGTCTGTTAGATAAAGTTGGTGCTGGTAACATCCACCCACGAGACCCATATTCGGGGCGAATCATTTGGATTTCTTGACTTTCTCGACCTCTTCCAACAAAAGGGGAGGCCTCTTTTTGGACGTTTGAATCTCTTTTCGTGATTCTTCGGGATCAAAAAATGTTTGTTCGGCCTTTCGCTTTCCCCTTGGTCTTTCCTCGCTTTTCGGAATCCCTCGCTCACCGGCTTTTCTAAGAACTGAAAAGACGATTTTCTTCATATAACTTCCAAAGTTGGCAAGAGTAAATCGCGGCAATTTTACGTATTGTGCCCGATGTACTCATGATAATTACAGTATTTGGAAGCGTTGAGTCGACGCTTATCCATTACAATTCTTCTTGGCCTGTCCAACATGTCCCGATCTTTGATTTGATTAAAGATAGTTTCTGCCGAAACGCCCAAAAGACTTCGTAGGGCATTTGCTTCTGCTCTTTGTTCAAAAGGTTTGAAAGAGGCTGGGGATCTGTACCCCCCTTCATTCATTGTTTTCTTTTAAAAGCTTTCCTAGCGATAGGCTCTCCATCTCAATTGTGATTGTGCGAGCAAATCTTGCATGGCTATAATTTTAGTTGCCGCTTTCTAAACTCGAACGAAAATCTTGATGCATGGCCTTCCACATGTCTCAGATTTAAAGTGAGGCCTCACCACCACCACGCGAGGATCTTAGCATCCTCTTCAATCAACTCCATCATATAAACATTTATCAAATCTTTCTATGTATGATCGATCGAGACTCACCTTTTAATTGGGGAAAATCATGACCCTTGTTTTTTTAGGGCGGTAACACACGATTCCAGAAATGGGACAAAAATTGCCGTCCCCTATGTGCGAAAAGATGTGATGGATGCAATGGGGTAAAGTGGTAAACCACCTATGTGCTCGATCACCCAAAGTCATGGGGAATGATCGGCCTTTCGTCCGTCTGTAGCCCCCATCGCGATCATAAAAGTCTGAAAATTTCTTTGAGATGGACATGAGGATCCGACTCAATCGAAAATAGGAATTGGTGGTCGGGTCTTTGCGACTTTCTCTTGGACTTCGCCGCCATGATCGGCTGGAGATAATGGCGAACAAAAGGTACTGTGCTCGTTCGAGGGTAGCTTTAGTCGCGGCGGATCGGGCTTGTAATTCCACGATGGCTTTTTGCATTTCGCAAATTTCGCGGGATCGATAGACTTAGATTGGGGTTGTTTCCCATCATGAGGATCTCGTGGATCATGCTCGTGATGGGGCGATCCCCCAAGTTTTGTCCTTGACTACCCAATCGGTGATGGATAGACAACTTTGTTACCGCCGATATTTGTTCGATTGTGGGATGCTTTTTGAAGATCCGAATCGCGGGCACCTCTATTGGATGTCTCTTTCCCCGGATCCTCACACCTATTATTGCCGATTCGGTCTTTGGCGGAGAGCCTCAAACGTCCAAACGCCGATGGTTCAGGACTCCTTGAGGTCGTTTCCGTCATCCGACATATCATCGGCTTTCTTACTAGTCCGCTTTGCGTTTTTCTTTTTTAGCTTGCTTCTTTGTCGGGTGTATGTGAGTGTTGCTCTTCCCCGCTTTTGAGCCTCTAACCGCCAATTCTTTTTTCGCCCTCTCTTTCTCGTGCTCGTAGCAAGAAAGTGATTGCTTTAAAGTGGCATGGGATTATTGGCTATATCCTCAAGATTAATAGTTTCCATTTATGAGGTTTGATTTGGGCCTCTTTTTTTCATCATATGGTCGGCTTTGTTCCGACCTCTCCGTTTGGGTGTTCCTAGATTGAGGCATTATATTTCTTTTTTTCTGCCTCGGCTAAACTAGGGGTTTTGTGTATGGGTTGGTTTTTTGGATCTGGATTCAAAATGACCCTCCTTCTAGCGCCAATTGTTGCGAAATCGTTTAATGAATATTATGTGGCTAATTTAATTACAACTCACAAACAAAACATATCGTGTAAAATGAACGAAGAAATAAGATGAATTTGTTGACCCGGTTAAATCAATATATGACTACTCAGGGGCATACCAAGCCGTGATGTAGTATTATGAGCTTTACATCGTCACAGTTCTTGATCATCTTACGAAGATGAATCGTCTGAGTTAACGAATGAGTTCTAGGGTTTTTCATATATGTGGATGAACACTCTCATTTTTCTATTCCTCACCTCTCGGGGGATTTTTGTAGGCTATCTTTCCTGGATTCTCTCTTTTTTGACCAACCCTTTTTCTTCTTTTTCTTCCATTTATCGTACTTAAAGCATGAGCCGGTTTGGTAAAGCATGTCTTTGGATTCTTTGGATCATCAAGAACTCCTCGGTGGTGTTGCCACGTTTACGACTTCATCTTCTAGATTGATCTTCGAGCAAACGTCGTCAATCGTCGAAATTAATCTTTTGTTCGGTTGGACTTTACGTTTCGTCGCTTTTAAGGCCGTTCTTCGTGGGGATTTGAGTTCGAACATACCGACTGGTTATGTTTGTTTGTTAGGTAGGGCCGAAATTTACGATCGGTTAGCGAACAAAAAGTAACTCATCCACCGGGCATGATTATATTCAAACATTACACGTGTCACTCTTTGATGTTCGATTAATTCTGATTTATTATATCGAACACAACAAGGCTACAATCGATGGTCGTCGAAATCAAAGCGAGCCCGATCGGACCAAGTGGTAACGATTCGATGTCGATCGGTCGACATCGTTTTACGATTTATTTTACCTGAGCTTATCCTTTTCTGTGTTATCATTACTGTGCGCATTACTTTATGACATCACGTCTGTAAGACATTAAATGCAGACGTGAGGAACTTGTATTAAATGCATTTTTTGCACATTTTTAAGTCCAAAAGTCTGCGGATAAAAAATCCTCAACCGCACGATTGAAACCCTTTTTAATCACTCAATATCAACCATCCAATTTCAAACACGGATACTCGAGTATTTCATGGTTTTCGTGCAAAATGTTTTCCCTCCCATCTATATAAACCCTAATTTCCATTTTTGAAAACCTTTTCAATACTCACTTATTCTACGCACAAACCAGAGCTTTAAAACTTTCTGCTTATTCTTCTGCGATTTCGTTTCAAACTTGTATACTTCAAATCACAAAATTCTGGTAATTTTTTCTTAAGAGTTTAGCCTGAATGTTTTCGTGACTTTCACGAGTATTAATCATAACTGTTCATATTCTATAAACTAGTGACTGTTCAAATTCTGGAAATTATGTCGTTTCTGATTCTTGTTTATGCTATGATGTTAGATGCGATTACTTGGGTATTTGATTTTTCTTTGTAATGTTATATTTGTCTCATTACGTACATAAACACAGACTAATTTCTTTTACTTTTGTACAGACATGGCAAAACTTGTTGCAATCAGAGATATGGGCAAGATGGTGTGCAACTATGCTATAATGGTGAAAGACATTGTAGATGAAAAATTCGTGATATTCAACACCACAACAGACCTAGAATCCCTAGAAATCCTTGATTGTCTTTGAGCATCCGGTCTTGAACGATTCTGCTATAGACATGTGGATGTTGTCTATATGCACGAAGCGCTGGAATTCCTAAGGAATTTAGAGGAAACAAAAGATAAGGAGCTAAAGTCATCAGTAGGTGGAGTGCACTTTGAAGTCAGTAATGATGACCTAATAAGGATTTTTAGTTTGCCAAGAGGGAGAAATGCTCCTGATGAGTATCGCCCATCTATAGACGAGAAGGAGTACCTTCAAACGGCCCTCCTTCGGCCTGCAAACAAGGTGCAAGTGGTAAATGTGAAGCAGCCACACCTGAGAAGAATATATTGCTTTTTGAGGTCCTCTCTAAAGTAATTTTAGGAATAACCTTCAGTCCTGATTCTTTAACACAACAGAAGCCGCGAGTAATGACCGCTATAATCGAGAAGGCTCAAGACATGAACTGGCTTGGCATGTTCAAGCATAGACTGCTTAAAAAGACAGATAAATTTGCAGTAAACGAGAGGAATGAGGTGTATCTGTCCAAGAAGATCTCATTTATACACAAGGTCTCTAACATTTTGGCGGATAAGCTTCCTGGTTATCAATGGGAGGAACAAGGCAAGAAGCTATACCTGGCTAAATTTAAAGACATTCTCTCTAAGGATACTGTTATTCCTGGACAATCTAATGATGACCCAATGCCTTATGTGCCCAAGTCAAAGAAAGAAAAGGCTCCTGCATCATTTGTGCAATCTGAGGCATAGGTCCAAGCACCCAGGAGAATTCTGAAGAGAAAGCAGTTGGCTACCAAACCAGCAAAGAAAGTTGAAGATGTGAGTGAGAAACGTCAGAAGAAACTCTCATCTATGCTACCGAAGAAAGTTGGTATACCATCAGAGGGGTTGAAGGATCAGGATTCTGATGTTGAGATACTGGAGACTAAAGAAGTTGATGAGGAACCAATCTTGGAAGAGATTGAGAAGGAGACTGATGTGAGTTCTGAACACACAGTCAGTGTGGAGAAAGAGGTTGAAGAGCAGATAGAGGCAAAAAAGGAAGGCGAAGAAGGACAGGGAGAAGGCGGAGAAGAACATGCTGAGAGATCAGAACCATCCGATTATGTTTCTCTTAGCTCGATATTCATAAAAGAAAGATCACCCACACCTACTTCCAAATCCCCATCTCCAAGCCCAGAAAATCCCAAATCACCGTCACCCCCCACCTGCCCATCACCCTCACCACAACCACAACCTGCCCCACAACCAGAAACTCAACCACCTCAAACTGCCAGTAAATCACAAATTCTCACCCACTCACCTGAACAACCAGAGGAGCAAACCCTTACTGTTCAAGAACCTGGACAGGAAGAACAGTTTGTCTCCATTTCCTATAAACACTTCAACAAGAAAACCTTACTGGAGTCTCCTGAACCAGTTCACCTTGTAATAAAATTTCTGAGAAGAAAGGTAGACAACTACCTGACAAGGAACTTTCCTGATTCGGTGAAACATCCCGGGATCAGACAACAGGTAGCTGACATCATGTTCTGGAGGGATGTAAGACTACAAGAGATTGAGGATTTCTTGATCATTTTGGAGGTGTTGGGACAGGCTGAGTTTGTAGATCTTGAGATAAAGATGAAGCAGCTGACTGGAGTAAGTAGTGCTGCGGAATTGGCATCTGATGATGATATCAGATGGTTGGTCAACAAGAAGATGGGTTTTCCAGATGTTGAGGAGACTGACCAGATGATGTGGGACATTGCTCAAGAGTATGCAGAATATGAGCAAGATGCCGATGAATCAGCTGTGGGTGGTAGAGATGAGACCCTAGCTGGTGAGGCATCAACATCTGAGAAAACTGTTGCCATATCACCTGAAACCCTAGATCTAATTTCGAAGACTATTCAAGATGGGTTAAAGGTCACTATTGTTGATCAGATCAACAGTATGGTGAACAGTCTGATGGAAAAAACTGTTCAAACTTGCCTATATCAAATGGAGCAGAAAACTAAGCAGTTGGTTGAGTCTGAGAGAAAATATACCACTGAGAAACTACTTTCATTATACTCCGAGGTCGCTGAAAAAGAGATGTAAGCGCATTGAATTGTTGGCAGAAAAGCTTGGAGCTGAGGTGTCTACCCTTTCTGATGTCAGAATACTGCTGGAGGAAGTATACAAATCTTTGATGAAGGCTGACACTAGCCTTGATGCTGCCTGGAGGAGGTTTGAAGTCTCCATGTCTAAAGCCAAAATAACACTGGAGGATGTTGTCTCCAGAATGCTAGGGCCAACTCCATCTGCCTCATCTATCTAAATCACTCCTTTGGAGGTAGAAGAGCTAAAGCAGGAGATGTTGAGGCAGTTCGGCAATCCTGAACGCAAGATTTCTCACCTTTTTGATGAAACCAAAAAGGGGGAAGAAAAAGGATGACCAGAAAAATAGGCTAAAACCTCTTGAGAAAAGCGGGTCGGTCCGCTTGCTATGATTACTGCTCAGATTCCTGAGAAAGTTGTTGCTGAGGCTCAAGACACAGAATTGGTTGAGTTGTTTACAACTATAGAAGATCACAACAAGCAACTTGAACTGCAAGACCAGGAGATGGCTGATCAGAAGAAAACTCTGAGTGACGTTACCAGAGTAAACAAGATTGAAAACTTCTCTTCTTCTGTTCAGAAGAGATTACATGTTGTTGATCAGGCCAAAAACCTTAAACTGGCAAGAAGATTATAAGTCGAAGTAGCTGCAGAAGCAAAAGCTGAAACCAGAAAGCAACAGAAAGGGAAACAAGTGAAGAAAAGTCTAATTGTGGTTACCCGATCTGGAGAGCCAAAATCTGCTGAGCAGTTGAAGGAAGAGGAAGAAGAAGCCAGAAATGTAGTTGAGGAAGCAATCAAGAGGAAGAAACTTTTAAATGTAGCTAGGCTTAGCAGAGCTTATGTCAGGAGGCAGAGAAAGAAAGTTGCTGCAGCTGAAGAAATTTATTGGGAAGAAAGAGCTATGCCTGCTCCAGTCTACAACCTTCTGGTATGTCACCAAGACTTGCTTCCTGAGTAGAATAGAATCAAGTGCGACTGGTTAAGCGATGTGTACATCATTCAGAGAATACCAGAAGACCCAGACCAAGCCAAATTCGATGAAGACTTTCTCAACTGGTTGGAGATCAAATATGAATATTTTTACAAGGTGATAATGGAGGAACGAAAGATCATGACTCTGGTGCCCACTGCACCCAGTTTTTAACTGATGATTCCTCCACTCCGATCCAATGGCGCATTTAATCCAGTCGTCTTCAAGAACTTGTTCTATGACTTCCTGGATAGAGGCGATATCATTAAGAAGGACGGACAGAGATCTCCTGGAAAGGATGTACAAGATTTTTGAGATCCCTCCGAGTCAGAGAACAATAGTTCTGTAGTAATCAGAAGATAGTTGTTAAGGTCAGATGATAGGGTATTTCTTTCTCTCTGTACTTGTAATCTTTTCCAGATCATTAATGAGAAAATTTTACCTTTCTGATCTTAAGACAACTTCTCATTGTCTTCTGATTTTTGTTTGAGTTCTTTACATTTCAGTTATCTGTTTTTTTTATATATATGTTTTGGTTCCATCAAAAAGGGGGAAATTGTTGGGAAATTTGTAGTTTTGATGGAAGTTCCAAAACAGATGTAATAGGACCAGTCAGACTTGTTAGCTGACTGATGAACTAGAGATCAGAATAGGGTGACCAGCTGAGATGTATAGACAGATGATGTAATATATAGGTCACATATTGAGGGGGAACTCAATATGAATAGGTTAAGTCTTGAAGATCAGAAGATCAGATAATCAGAAGAAGATCAGAAGATCAGATTATCAGAAAAAGATCAGAAGAAGATCAGAAGATTAGAAGATCAGTCTATATAGTCAGAGGATCAGAAGAGATATCAAATAGAAGATCAGAAGACTTGAAGACCCATAAGACTTGAGGATTAGAAGACTAGAACATAACAAGACCAGAAGACCTTAGGAAGACCTACATCAGAAAACAACAGAAGAGCCAATAAGTTGAGATAAGACAACTTATATCAGAAGACTCAACAAGGTAGACTGATCAGTCTTAACTGATCAGGTCAGTTCAATCAGGTGACAACCAAGTGTTCACCTAAGACGTACAAGTCGATCAGAAAAGAAGAAGTCAACCTAGGTTGGTGAATCAAGGTGCCGAATAAGTGTGCTTGACAACCAATGAGATTGAGACACGTACGTATGGAGCTGACAGTACAGGACTAGGTGGTTCAGAGTCAAACAGTTATAAAGGATGACGGAGCACACTTTTGGCCATGCCGTCACTGAGCACGTCAAATCAACCCAGCAACCCATCAACCCTACCTTAAATAGATCGAAATTTGAATTGCTCTCCAAAGGCTAGTTCGATTTCGTGTCTATTAATATGGAATCAACCTTCATAGTAGGGTGATGAAAATTATACACAAGCTCAAGCTACATGCAATTTCCGCAAGAACACTGAAGATCAAGCAAATATTCTAAGTGTTCATCCCATAGTTTCTTAGCAAGAGTTCTTATCCTTTATTTTAGACTACTTAAATACTAGGACAGAATTCCAGTTGGAAACCAAACAAATCTTACCCCAAACCTAGTGTTAGGTTAAGTTTGTAAGCAAGATCTCAAGCTAGGTTTCTAGTCTTGATTTCTGGGATCAGTTGAGTGAGAGCTCCATAAATATCTATTGTACTGTGTTTGAACTAACACATTAAACTAAGTCTAGTTTGTTAGTAAGTGCCCCTCTGATAGGGAAGAGTGGACGTAGGACCAGTTGTCCGAACCACTATAAATCTTGTGTGTTTTACCTGCTTTACACTTCGCACACAACTGATTTGATATAAACTGACATGCATATCCTAAGTAGAGATCAGTCTAGCACCAAGCTGCTGATCTGATCAGAAAACCTTAGGACTGTTTTCTGCAAAACAGGTTTTTCACCCGGGTTAACTTAAGTTTCCGCACAATCAGTTAAACTGATAGACACCAAACCGGGTCACCGCCAAAGGATCAATCGAGGTTGGATATCGATCGATCGATCACTCAGACTCGATCAAGAAACTTGCAAATTACACTGATCACACGAAAAAGTTTTGGAAGTCTATTCACCCCTCCCCTCTAGACTTCCACCTCACTAAACCCATTCGGGACCTACAATATATATATATATATATATATATATATTATTTTTTAATCTTTTTTTAAATATCACGATCAAACGACCTAGAAAATAGATCCATTGGCGATCAAGGTAAAAAAAAATAGTCGTTGGAACAAACAATCGACGGCTTTCACAATTTTTTTAATGGTCCAAATCCGTTGGCCTCTGAAAGTGACTGATCTTTTGTTTTTTATTTTATTTCCCATCTTCTATAAATAGTGACACCATTTGAGTGTATTTCTCACACCAAATTAATTCAATTGCATCAATTTCGTATCTCTTCTCTTGCTCTAGCATCTAGTCATCTTGCAATATTATCTCTCTTATATTTATAGTTTATACTAGTGATACTTTATAGTTATACTACTAATGTTATACTTCATATTATTTTTTTAACTACTGTATACTAAAAAAGTATCACACTCAAGAAGAGGTAGAGGAAAGAGCAAGAGTCCAATGTTTTCCATTTTCAACCACCTCCCCGTCCACCCTTTGATGATGATATTAATACAATTCCACATGAGGAAATAGAGCAGGCTCCTGGTTCAGATTTTGTTGCTCCTACATGTCAAATGAATGAAGAAAATTATTGTGATACTCAAGAGAGTGAAAATGCAACTCAAGAAGAAATTCAAATTCAAAGAGGAGGAGGGTCTCAAGAGTCTTCCATCTGAGATATTTTTTGTTCACTTCAAGAAAGTGCCAACCGATAAAAAAGATGAGTTCAAAGTTTTTTGTAACCATTGCCCTATGGTTTAAAGTTTTAAAAAAGGTGGAGGATATAAAACATTTCAAAAAACATTGAAGGTGAATCATCCGACTAAAATTTGGATTACTATGTCTCAAACGCAACTATGTGAATTCACGAGGTCTTGTGATGGTAGTGAGATAAGTACTAATCCTACTTGTTTATTTCGATATGTGATAAGGTTGCTAGAAGAGATATGACAATGACTATATCATTTTTCTATTATATGTTGATGACATATTGATAGCAGACCCTAGTGCTCGAGAGGTGAGAAGGTTGAAGAAGCAGTTGTCTGATCGATTTTCTTTGAAGGACCTTGGAGAGGCCAAGTAAATCTTGGGTATGCGCATTGATCGTGATAGGGTAACAGGAAAGTTGTATCTTTCACAGGCTGAATATATCAAGAAGATCTTGAAGAGGTTTAGTTGTGTCCTATTGGGAAGCCAGTTCAAGCTATCCAACAAGGACTCGCCTACTTGTGAAAAGGAGTGAACCCACATGTAGAAAACCTCCATATTCTTCAGCGTTATAAATTTGATGTATGATATGGTGTGTACAAGATCATACATTGAAAGTGCGGTGGGAATATATAGTTAGCCGCCTTATGGGTAATCTTGGTACGAAACATTGGGAGGCAGTAAAGTGCAGGATCCTCAAGTACTTGAGAGGTACTACAAAGAGAGTGTTATGTTTTGAAGGCATAAATGTAGAATTGATAGAGTATGTTGATGGAGACTTAATATCCAGTGATATTAACACAACGAGAAGTACATCAGATTATGTGTTTACTTTTGGTGGTACAACAATTTCTTGGGTTTCTAAGTTGCAAAAGACCAGTCTACTGAAAAAGTAGATTATGCATAAGTGACTACGTACGGCTAACAAAGAGATAATATGGCTGCAGAATCTCTTAGGTGAATTGGAGAATGAGGAGAAGGATAGTATCCTCTTCACTGATAGTTAGAGTGCTATTCACTTAGCCAAAAATCCAGTTTTACGCTAAAAAATGGTGCACATTGAATTGAGGTATATATCATTATATTTGTTACTTCATGGAGAATAATATTTTACAGCTAATGAAGATTCCAAGAAGTGAGAATCATGTTGATATATTTACTAAGGTTCTGACTTTAGAGAAGTTGAAGTTATGCATGACTTCAACTGATCTTGGAAATTGAGATGATGAATTGTCAATACTACCACCAACGAGAGTTGTCGATAAAATGGAGAAGACAAGTTATATTTGAAGTCAGTCTCTAGGTGGGAGTTTGTTGTTTTGGAGTCTGGTCGATTGCTTCACGTCCAAATTTCACGACTATCCAACTTAAAAAAAAAATTGGGCCTTTAAAGCAGTATTCGAGTTGAATTGACTTTAGGGCTACAACCCTGTTTCAAGTATAAATAACCCTATGATTTATTGTAGTTGTAATCAACAAAAACAGAAGTGAATCTCCTGGCTTTGTAGTGCTTTGAGAAGATCATTCTTGACAAATTGAGTCAACAAATTTGTATTATTTACTTTTCGTTCCTATCAATTTCTTCATAATTGCAATTAATTATATTTTCTGACATTGAATTTCACGGTGCACTTGATGCATACAACACTAATGATAATAGTTATAACGACAAATAAAATTTAATTCAGCTCCCAACTTTTATTTCCATAACATAGTCATTATCTGGTTATACAGATTCAATAATAAAAGTACACAATATCACGTTTTATTTATGATGTGGAAGAACAACATAACCTTGCCTATAAAACCACCAAAACAATTAAGAAGACATAAATTAGATGATAGTGAAGTTTCTCACTAGGCCATGATCATATACGCAGCCATAACCGAAACCATCCATAAAAATGACTTGATGGGAGATACTTCAGCGGCGGCGGAAGAACTCGGTGGTGGAGTTCCAGATCCGGGCATTGGGGCGGGGGTTGGCCCGTCAGCAACGGATACAGTGATGACGAGCTTCATCCCATTCTTGCAATCCTCACCAATGCCGCTAATGTACCACTTCTTCCCTGGCACAGCAAGAGGAATCACGTCGCTCCCACTCGTGAAAATCTTGGATGTTTCGTTTGAATAGGTGCAATTTTTGAATTCGGTTGCGTTCACCTTTATCACATTGTGAGTATTTTTGGGGTACATGAACACTGCACCCATTAATTAACACAATATATCATGTACTATATAAACAAGGGATTGAGACGGAATAATTACTACCAGCTGGTAAATTCAAATATATGTATTTTATTATTCGCTAATGGATTGATTGATTAATTGATGAATTAATTTGAACGTTTATACTTCCAAAATACTATATATTTAGAGGGGAAAGTCATATGGTTTCTTCTATTATTAATCATTTTAAAATTTTCGCAAATTGAGGACATTCTAGTTTGAATGTTCGATCCAATGGTGATGAACTAATCTTGTGTGCACCATGTGAGCTCCAGATTTAGGCTGCAATTTGTGACAATAATTTTCTATTTAAAAATTGTGCATTAAGGGCTTTGGATCCAAGTCAAGCATAATTCTTCTTTTTTTACTCTAGCTAGCTCAAATTTACACTAACAAAATATACAAATTTGTGTATATATAAATTAAGAATTTTAGAATGGGTCTCATTTACATTAGGTGCATCGTGCACTTCATAATGTATTTTTAAAATGTACAAATTTTTGTACTGAAACATTTAATTTTTTTTACACTAAAACATACAACATGTGTTCGTGAAACAAGTTATACATTTCTTTTCTTTTTTCAAAACAAGTTATACATTTTAGTGTAAACAAATTATATATTTCAGTTCAACAATTTATATATTCCATAAATACATTATAAAGTGTACGATGCATATAAGACTTAGCCATATTCTGATATTGAGTCCAAATTAATTATATTCTATTCATTTATCTATACACCCAATTTGTATAATTTTTCAGATTAATTGATGAATTTTAATTTATCACACCTAAAACGATTTGATCATAAAACCATAATTCGTAAACACGAAAACAAAAAATAATGCCAAGTCTTGTATGCATCTAGGTGCACCGTACACTCATAGAGCATTTTAAAAATATGCAACTTGTTATATTAAAAGATGTCATTTATTTATATTGAATTGTGCAATTATTATTATGCAAAAATAATAACACAGATCTGTGTAAATAAATTGCATCTTTCAGTATAATAAGTTGCATATTTCTAAAATGCACTATTAGTGCACGGTGCACCTGAACGCATATATACAAGACCCACCGAAAAAATAATACATACTGAGAGAGTCGCCGACGATAAAGTTGTATTTTTGGGCCCATAGACTGAAATTAACGTCTGTATTCCAACCCTTTGTACCCCCAACCATATACTCGGAGGCCAACGCTGGAGCAACGGCTGTTGCAACGATCACCGTGATCAAAAAAACTCTCAACGCCATTATAATGGAATTTTGGAAATGGATTTTCTTTTACTTTTGATTAAGGAAGTTGGATAAATTTGTGTATTTATAGTTTTGTCAATGATATGGGAAAATACAATTAAACACGCGTATGTATATGCTGCCGGCTAATTAAACGCGGTAGAATATTAATTGGAATAATGCTTTTCAAGTAATATCATGAAACAATGTAAAAGCAGTACAAAATGTTTTTTTGCTGCCTAGTTTTTGCTTGTATCTAGTTGATAAAGAGTATGAGAGAGATCAGACAAAAAGAAAGCTGATTACAAAGTTAATTACAACTAGCTAGATGTTGTTTAATTATTTATAACCTTGTTCTACGATTTCTCCAATTAGTTTTAATTAATTACTATAAATATAGCTCCAACTTGACGGACCTAGGTTGCATAGTCAAGATTTTAAGAAATATATTGTTTTCGATTTTGACCGAGGTAAATTGCAAATAAAAAGTATTTAGTTTGTGCATTAGGGAGAAAAAAAAAGTTTTTTTCTCCCATAAGATATCTATTGTTCAATATTTTGTCCAAAAAAATTTAACTGTCCAGTTTTGGTTCCATAACTAAATTGATTTTCTAATTTTGATCTATTTTTTGTCGAAAAATTTCGAACGTCGTTTCGATCACATATAAATCCTGTGTTTGTAAAATTTTGGAATTTCCTATACCCTCGATGACGTGAACGTTGACTACGTTTTTTCTTTTTAATTTTTTATTTTTAATCAATTAAACTAAACGTGTGTAAATAACTAAATAAATTAAATCAAAACTAAAATTTTAAATCTTTAATTTTAAGAATAACTAAATTTTACCAGTCCGTGACTTGCATGTGATCGAAAAAGACATTTTTCGCGATTTTTCGGTGAAAATTTTATCAAAATTGGACTATCGATTTAATTGTGGGACTAAATTGGACATTTAAATTTTATTAGATAAAAAATGAACAGTAAATAAATTATAAAACAAAAAACTTTTTTTCTCTGCACTAATTGCACTGTCCAATTATAGTGGATTAATATGGTGAAAAAGAATGAACATTATTAAGGTGAGTCAACTCGGAGAAATGTAAGACTACTTATATCAGTAACCATATCCAACCAATTAGGAGAAAGAAGACAAGAAAATAACAATGAAAAAATAAATGCATTTTCTTGATCAAGTTGGCGGATAAACCCTAATGAGCCAAATGTCACAACATGTTACTCCAATCTTCATACGCCAACTTTCAACATATCATTAGTTGAATTAAATTTTATTTGGACAATTTTAAATTGTAATTTTTTTGAACATGTATTTAAAAAAACTATCTCAATTTAATTATCTATACATAGAGACTAATATTAATATATTTTGGAACACAATTTAAAATTCTCTATTTTGTATTCAGTTTCATATCTCAACTCTTATAATTTAAATTTTGTTATTGAGTATGTAACTTATTTTATATATGATTATGGTACTTTTTTCTTTATTAGAATTACATATTTATTTAGAATATTGTTGTAACCTAGGTTTTACGTTAGGGCAACAATCAATAATCAAATAAGAATAAACAATAAACACGTAAGAACACCAAAAAGTATAGTTTTTAAGGCTTTTTGTATTAAAGATTTCGAACCATTTCCTCTTGGGGGTTAACCTCGTATTTATAAGATTACACCACATTGATTACACCACATAAGATTAGCCTCGCAGCGGATCTCTCGCCATGATCTTTGTCTCCTTACTTATCTTCTTTACTTATTTATCAATGTGATCTCAGTATTTTATACTTGAGGCTGCCCTTATGTTGGAGATCGTCCGATGATACCTTGCGAAATATTACAGAAAGGGCACATATCGCGATTGTCGCACATATATGGGGTACAACAGTTGTCCCCATGCCGCTATTCAATTTATGTCGAGTAGCTAGCTGTGTGAGTTCGCATACTGAGCTGTCTTGGATAAGATGGAATCGACAGCCTGCACACAACTATTTGCCATGACTCATCAAATCCTGCATTCGACGCCTAAAAAAAATGTGTTGTGACGTAATGAGCGGTGGTGTTGGTGCCATAGAGGGTACATGCTCTGATTATGACGATTCCCTCATATCCATCAAGGAGTTGACACTTCAAGATCCTAGCCCCATCAGAATTTATGTGGAGGGGAACAACCAGGTGATTTAGGGTCCGGGATAGTCTTCCCAGGCTAACCTTGAGGTTTCGAATCGGCAAGAGGTGTTGATAAGTCGAGATTATTGGGTAATTTATGTGCTTTAATTGGTTGTTTTATAGCAACAATTCTCTATTGTGCTCGTAATTATCTGACTTACTATTTTTGGTATTTTGTGGGCTATGATGTTATATTTATATTAAATTTGAGGATTTTTGGAATATTTTTAATGAAGCTTGAGACGAGTCAAGTGTGAATAATACAAATTGGTCTAGGCAATTACATGTAAAAGCCCAATGATGGAGGCCTTAGTGTTACTTCTTATGGGAATTCAGTTAATTGGCTCATCTATTGAGGTGTTTTCCACGCAAGTTAAAGGGAAATGGATTTTAAAATTTCGATTATGAGATATTTTGTGGAAATAGAAAGAAATAGTAAGGATATTTTAATAATTTACATTTTATAAAGTTTTAGAAAAATAAGTTGGATTGTCCAACTTCCCTTTTTTTTTGAGTTAGAAGCTTTAAATAACTTATTTTTCATATTATAAGATGTTTAAAAAAATTGCAAAATATATTTTAACAACCTAATTATAAACTCTTAAAAACATCTTATATAAACTAGTCTTTTGCCCGTGCAATGCACGAGCATATTGTAATTTGTTATTAAATAATTTGTTAAAAATAAATAAATACATATATATATATATAAACATATTAACACTTTATACTATCACACTATCAAGCTCATGCCTATTACACCCAAGTAAAAAAGATTCTTCATTTAAAATATATTAAAAGAGAACATAGGGCAAACAATAATTATAAGCTATGAATCGATATTCCAGAAGCAAAATTCTACTTCTGCGTTATCTTTACCTCTGAAATACCAACTATTAAATGCAAAAAGCCATCTTTGCATTTGCAAGACAAATTTAAAACAATTCAGAGCATGGAAATCGATTATTATAAAGATCTAAGGCAACATGTAGAAATTCGAAATTAATATCAACTTTCCCAATCTTTAATAATTTCTCTTCCAAATAACCCAAGTCCACCACAAAAACTCAACAATCAGAATTATGAGGAAAGCAATACACCAATTTGGTACCATCACAATAAAAGCATATTTTACAGGGAAATAAAGAAATCAACTTACGGAAATTGATCCTTCCACCAGTTGGTGCAGATTCTTGTAGGACTCTCAACGCTACCTCAATGATTAATGCAAGTTGAATCTCATAAAAAGTAAACAAATTAGACATCAAGATAATAATCATTCCAAGCTTCAAATTTATAAAAATATGTTATTTCCCACTATTTAACTATAAACAGAATAAGATTTTTTTGCATTTTGTACTCCAAAATTTTGTTTCAAAGGCTCTCTTGGTAACCTAGTTTAAATAACTGAAACAAAAAATGTTTCCATGATTTAGGGTTAAATATTAAAATAAACATTTGAACACATGGCATTTAGTTTTGATCATTATCATGCATGGATTGTATATTTAGTGGCATCATTTTCCAAGCTAGAGCTCTACGTATAGAATTAGCAACGATATCATAATCCACTATCATTGTCTCAATAGTAGTTCAAAACATAAAAGCATATAGCAAGTTAAATGGTTCTAAATCACCAAAAATTACCTTTATCCCTTCCTTCGCCCTTTCGTATCAAAATCACTACCTCCAATTTTGGTTTTTGAACGAATTAGATACTGTTATTAAAAGTCAGATTCATATGCCTACATTGATTCAGTCTATAATAATGCATATATATTATGTTATGAAATATCAATGCCCCTATAGTCCTTGTCAAAAGCAAGTAGAAAACGCAAGAACTTCACTGTACTGAATTTAAAACTACTAATCAGAAATCACGGATATTTTTCTTGTTAAAGGATAATTTGATTATATGACTCACACTTTACATCTTAAGAGGAGCAAATGATCATAGACAGTAACAATGTGTTTGATGTTTCAACATTTAAGGAGAATAACTATCCTCTACACATTACAAATGAGACAACTCAATTTTGTTCCCACTAAGACTTTTAACCAATAAATGCAATGGGGATGCAGAGATTCCAAGTAACACCATAATCTTACGGTTAATCGAAAATCTGCCATATATAAATTTTGCAAGTAATAGTACTTATATCAGATTTAAAAAACACCCCTTTCTACTCCAGTACTCAAACAACATAAGATCTGAGTTGGTTCTCCGTTAAACGGAGCCATAACTTTAAAAGTCATATGCCTAAGGTCTGAGGCCTGAGTCATAGGAGCATTTAATTCAAAGAAGATCATTGACAATAACTTTAAGGTTCTGGAGTTTAAGAAAATGCTAAATTCTCAATTACTTTAAACACCTTCCAATCACCTAAAAAGAGTATCAACATCACTAATTTCATATCTAAAATGAGTTGCAAAAAGGGAATAAAAAAATCCATAGTCGCTGCTACTCACTCTTTTATGCAATCAATCTCATTGATAGAAGAAATGAAGAAACTATGGAAAATAACAGTAAGCCAGTTAAATAAGGAGTATTAAAAAAAATCTTGATTTTACATTACTACTAAGATTCATATTGTGATAACTCACATACTGGCCTTATAAAATAAGAAGTTGATTAAGTATTGACCTAACTAAATCCATTAAGAAGAATCAAATAAATAATCCTTAATAATATTATACTTTAGGGAATTTAAACTACAAATACACAGTTCAAGCCTTCAAAAGAATTCACTAATTAAAACACTATTCTAATGAGACAGTAAAAGGCAAGATTTCAAAAAATCAAAAACTTCTTCACATGTATATCTTGCAGAAGTAAAAAGATCATAGACTGAATGGAGCAAATGCTGGAAATTTACATGTCAAGGCGTGAAGACGTGCAAGTTTCTCCTTGCTGAACTTTTCTTAAAGTTCTTGGAACTCGGCAGTCTCGCTCTTCAGTAAACCACTAAACCTTCACATTATATAGATGCAAATACATTAAGTGAAACTCAATCAGGAAAGTGGAAAGGGATAAATTACTCTTACCACTTTTAAGCTCTTTGAGAACCCAGTATCAAAGCCTTGCCTGCCAATTACAGTGAGGAAGAATGCTAGAGAAGAGACCAGTCAATTATATAATGTGGAAAGTATGAAGGCAATGAAATTATTGACAATATTCATCTCACATTTCTTTCTAAATTGTTGACTTCACTATGCCAAAAACTGGATACGACAACGGGTAATCCCCGTTGTGGATGCTGGTGTTGTCGTAGGTCCCGGACATTTGACAACGGGTAATCCCCATTGTCGTAGGTGTTTATTACAACGGTTTTTAACCGTTGTGTTAACTCATCGTAACCCGTTGTCGTAGGTGTTTATTACAACGATTTTTATCCGTTGTGTTAACTCATAGTGACCCGTTGTCGTAGGTGTTTATTACAACGGTTTTTAACCGTTGTGTTAATTGATAGTAACCCGTTGTCGTAGATACTTATTACAATACCATTGGTTTATACCTGTTGTTACATACAATTTTGTGTAGTTTTCTATTCTAACAAGATAACAAACAATGTATCATAAAATTCCAATGACTAATATTAAATAACATATAAGAAAACTTTATAATACAATCATCATTCGTACAAAATTCTTGATATTTTTCCCACTTCAAGTAAATTTAAGAATTAATTCGATAATGTATCTAATGAAAAGAAAAATCTAACTACTAATTCCATCATCGTCTCTTCCATCTCCCATCTTCTATCTCTCAAGTCAAGCAATTCCTACAAAATCAGAGAGTAATTTTAAAAAATGTTGGAATTAATGAGACTAATCTCAACAAAAATATCAGTCCATCCAAAGAGATTATATGCTATACCACAATTAAATGTAAAACACTTTTATCACATAACTTAACTAATTGAATGAATCAACTAATACATTTTCATGGAACAACTAACATTGTTTAGAAGTACACACAAAAAAAAAAGCAAACCAGTTGCACAGTGAAACTGGTTTACTTAAAACTTTGTCCAGATAGTATGGTGATATTGATTTAAGAAGCGTGCCTTTTTTTACGATTGTAAGCATCCCTCAACAGCTTAACGACCTGCGCAACCAACATATACATTTAATATGAATAAACTATATTTCTGCATATCATAATTGAATCACATCACAGAGACATACTTGGGCATCTATATGGGATTGCATTTCTGATCCAGGTCTTTCGACATGAACATGTCCAATTTCATCACTCACCCCACAACTTGATATCTAGAGACAAAGGAAAAGAAACAAAGTCTTTTACTTCTGAAATAGTTGTCAAATTTATAGTTACACATGAAGCAAAAAAGTTGCCAAATCTGCAGAATAATGGCTCTAAAATTCTTTCACAAGCACTCAGGGATGGATCTAGGATTTAGATGAAATATATAAGACTACTTCATATAAGGTGAAAATTATCAAATATAAGACAACGGTGAAAATGAGATGATAAATCTTGTTTTAACTGTGTTTGTGTGTGTTGTAATACATATATTATTCCTCAATCTATTTGTTGTATTAGAGTAATTACCATATAATGGGCAAGCTCTCTAGCTGTGTTGAGATCACTACTTGCACCAGTAGTAACATTATCTTCGTCAAAGATATGCTCCCTCCCATAAAAACATTGAGACGTGCTAACAATTGTTTCTTGTTGATTGATGTCTCGTCATCAGATGGAAGCTGGGTAACCATGCCCAAAGCAGTTTCACGTGGCATAATTGTTGCCTTGTGAATTGGATGTGCACCTTCTGTATTCAAAGCCACAATAGCATGACCACTTTCATGATATGCAGTCAGCTGAAACAACCAGAAATAAGAATATCAAATTGGCATATATGAGCTTGGTAATGGAAGTTTAATGGTGAACTCGGTAATCTTGTTTCGTATACGAAGTAAAATTGTTGTGATGTTGAGGAGAATAACACACAACATAAAACATTGTTTTAACATGATACTTCTTATGCTAAAACGTGATACTTCATATGCTTAAAGGTATTACTTTGAAAAAAAGAGTTCACTTGAATTTGGTTTAATGGAGACATACTCACATTTAGGACAGACCATTCAAGGCCTACCATCACATTTATTCAGAATATTGTTGTTTCATTAGCATCGAATGCATAGTTATTAATGGCGCAAGGCGCCACAAGGCGCGAAGCAGCGCAAGGCGCCACAAAGCGCCTTAGGGCGCCCTTGCATTTTGCATTCTGGAAAAAAAACAACATAAGACCTTGAAAATTTCTTAGTAAACCTAACCATGGAAGTAAACCTAAGTTAATCATACTAACATATAATTAACTAACAAGTTGAAGGTTAAAAACATATAAATCACACAAAATAAAGAGTAAAGACATAAACTTCAAACCATAGAAGTACGATAATAACAAACAGTAAATATACAGCTTAATCACGAAATTAAAGACATAAATAGCAAACTAATCATCTCCATCAACGAATTCATCAAAAGCAAACTCCTCCTCCTCCTCCTCCTCCTCCTCCTCCTCCTCCTCATCATCATAACGTGGATCGTCCTCACGAAATTCTTCTTCCTCCACATCTTCACCTTCTAAGTTAAATTCAATTTCATCTTCATTTTCATCTTCATCTCTATGGCCGCTAAAAGATGATCCTCTCACACTCACACCCACACCCTTGCCCTTGCCCTAAAAAGTGAATCTTGAAACCCTAGATGTGATTCACTTAAATATTAAGACTTAAGATATAGTATTTTTTATAATTCTGATGTTATTTGACAAATAAAAAGTTTTTTTTTATTTCAAACCCTAGATGTACGCAAGGCACGCCTTAGGCGCGCCTTTTGTCCCAAGTCGAGGCGCCGAAAGGCAATCCCAGGCGAGCGCCCAGAAAATCCCAACCGCCTGGGCCTATGGCAGGCGAGATGGCTGGCGCCCCGAGTGCCTGGCGCCTTAGGCGCGCCTCGGGCGCGCCTTTAATAACTATGATCGAATGATAAGAGAAAGAAAAAAGAAAAAAATATGCAGCACCAGGAAAGCACTATAAGGAGATGCTAAAACCTGTAATCTGACTTTTGGGGGAAATGACCTTTGGTGCATTAGGATATATTGTGAGTTTCATGTTCATGTATGTACCACATTAATTAATTAAGGCTAGCTAGATCCAAGTCATTAATTAACACTAATATTTTGTAAATGGTTACCCTGAAACTTCAAAATGAGGCAATTGCATTTTATTTTTCACAGGAGAGGCAGAGATGTGCTGCATCTAATTTACAGTACACAGCTGGCCTTAAAGCCTTGCAGAATTCATACCTTTTCTCCATTTTCTTAATAACATCCAACTCTTAATTAACCATGGCATGTATCTATCTATCTATGTATTCCAGATTCAGACAAGAGCACTGGGTTTGATTATGAAATTTCACAATATACCAAGATTTGGAAATGGTGACCTTAATGAGATCTGGCAACAAGAAATTAAATGGGAAAACATATAATTAAATGTTTCTTCATCTAAAATTACTTGCTAACATTGTTCATCCCACATTGAGGATGCAAGCATCATTGTCATAAAATATTTTACAGGGGCAATTTGATAGGCAATTTATTATCTAAATACCCAAATCACAGTCTGTTGAGAAATTAGCATGTTCTAAATACAAGGTAACAAGAAATGGAAGGAAAAAAAAAAAGAGTGATTCCAACTGTATGAGCAACCAAATCAATACTCATACCCTACAACGATCTAGATTGAAGGAAATTGCCACCTTATGCAAATAGATTGATTCACACAAAACGAAAATGAAAAAAAATGATCCAATTTCTCCAGATTTTCTCAACTTCCTCACCAACCCAATAGGATTAGGCACTGCTACTTCACCTTAATTGTTAATTTATTGAGAAAAATTTTAAAAAAAAATCTGGACAAATATGATGAAGTAATAATTTGAATGAATACACAGAAATTTTCTACATTTGCAAAACATTGTACTCATTTTAATTTGAAGAAAAATACACAGAAATTTTCCCCCAAATTAGCACAAATCCACGGTTTCAAATCCTCACCTGATGACGCGGCGGGAGAAGGCAATCAAAACACAGAATTAACGCTCCATCCCCAAATATCAATATTTGCCCTAGCTAGCGCGAAAGGAATACTGAGAGGAGAGGCGAAAATTTTCTAAGTTTGGGTTTTATACTTTTTAATTATTAATTAAAAAAAAAAAAAGGGCTCAAAACCTGATGACGCGGCAACGAGACAAGGCGGCGAGCGGCGGAGAACTCGGTGAAAAACTGGCATTGACCGGTACACTGAAAAACCATTGATTCCTGAAGCCACACTGCCAAAAACCATAAGAGGTTGATTGGACCTCAGTAGTGACGACAACAGTATGCCTTTAGGTTAAATTTGAATATTCGTTCAAGAAAATAAATATGAAGAACATTTAATGAAAATCAGAGCAAATGAACAAGGTTAAATCGTAATATGCAAAAAATCACAAACATTTTCACCTAGATATTATTTCTTCGTTCTTCTTATGATAAATCTTTCTGATTCTTCTCTTTGATCTGCTAAAGAGCACCTCGTATCTTTGAAAGGCTTGGTTGAAGAGAAATTTAACATATAAATATTTAAGAGAATTATTGATCAATCTATTTTAATTTTACCATGGAACAAAGTTTCACCAATTTGACGGTGCGAGGATAAGGTATTGGCCACCGCATCATAAAGAGCCCTTCTTCCAGTACAATTGCAAAGGGAACCAAGTGAATACTACTGCTGCATCTGATGGACAGTAGCTGCAAAAATCTATTTTCATCATTTTTCTGGGAAACCAGTTTGCACTCAATTAAAATAAAGTTGCAATTCATTTTAAAGAAGGCAAATTAAGAACATAATTGCAATAAAATTAGGGGGGGATTTGGCGAAGCAAAATAAAAGGTAAAATTGAAACTAATAAAGTGAAGGGGGGATTTGGCGAAGCAGGCAAACTTAAGGACAAAATTGCAATCAAACGAAGCCAGATTTCGGCTTACAGTAGCGAAACCAGAGCGCATCAAAGTACTTGATGCATAATAATGTAACAGACTAGATAGAATACTTAATTTGTAACAATTTTAAATATGAACTGTAATGTATTTGTTGTTTTTCACGACATGGAGAAGAAGAATTGGGAAGGAAGAAGATGATAGGAGAGAGAGAATAGAATAGGAGAGAGAAATTAGTTAGTAATTTATGTCATACTCATTCAGTGCCAGAAATGGCTCATTTGTACCAACAGGAGGGACCACAGTCCAAGGGTGCAAAATATAAACTAAAAGGGCTTAAACACAATAAGCCACAGTATTTAGGGAATTTAAACAAACTGATAAATTAAAAGGACTAAATAGCAATTAAATTCGAGTGGTGAGGATTTAATCCATCAGTCTTCATTAAGAACGGCCGGATCTTCTCCTCTTATGTTGGTGTACTTCATCCGACCAGTTGGTACTTTCTTTTCACAAACCCTGCTTTGAACCTTATCCCATTTCTTCTTTGCTTCCATCAAAATCCTCACGACCATGAACCTGTAAATTCTTAATCACTTGTGAATTTGCTGGTATTGTGACAATACTCCCCGGAACGAAAGATCCTTGTCCCCAAGGATGAATGAAAGGAAAATGGCGAGTAACAAAGGCGGTATCCTCCCATGTTTCAATACCCCAATCGTGATGTATCCAATCGACCCTAACTTGTTCTTGTTTCCCTTGTTTTGTTAGGGCAACGCGGTGATCCAGGATATGGAGCAGTTGAATGATGATGTCGCCGTTGGAATCAACCGGAGGAAGGGCCGTCGAAGGTATGTGAGTGCTTCAAATTTTCTTTTTGAGTAAGGAAACGTGAAAAACTGGATGAATTCTAGAACCAATGGGTAGATCCAAACGATAGGCATGTTGAGATTATACTGGAAAGTATGTTTTTACTTTGTATAATCAAACTGAATTTCGGTCTTATCTACTGAAGTAAATTGTTTATCACTGATGCTTTAAATACCATCGAATGTTACATATATTTACTGCATAACTGTTCAATAAATAGTACGTGTTACATTGTAGTTAATTTAGTGATACCAGATCACAGAAGATTAAATTAACAGTCTCTTGTAACCAAAAGTACACCATTCACGACCTAGATGGAAATGAATAATTCATCGTGAAAGGTTAAAGTGTAAGACTCATATTGGCTTGTCTTGACCAAGAGATTACACTAGTGCATGTTTAGTGCACTGAATAGGACCTACAGGAGGACAAATTCTTCAGAACTGAACTAGGAAGAATTAGACCTCAGTGGTTCGTTATTTCTTAATCTTCGTCCCTTAAATAGGATCGCGTGTGGTTAGTAATTATTGCTTTGACTTATTACGGGTAGAGAATCAACGAGATTCAATACTTTATATCTTGGGCAATATTATTGGTCACATGCGATTGCTAAGATTTAATACGGAGAATCGTGTGCAAGTACGCTTGTTCGATTTGCCCCCTTGGGAGGTTCATAAGTTTTATCATACCAAATCTTGCAAGTGAAACTAGTTTCCGGTATGGATAATAATGTTGAACTGTTCCTTTACCAAGGATAAAAGATATTAATTAATGGAAAGTTATTTCAGTGGCATGAATTAATTAATGGGCTAGATAATCTTAAACACGGAAAATAATAACCGGGAGTCATATTGACTGTAATATGGGTTAAGATGGATAGTGCAATATTAATTATGTAGTAGGATTAATTAATATTTATGGGCTTGAATAATATTGTGACTCAATATTGATAATTCAAGATCCATTGGAAGGTCCAATCTTAATTCTCCTAAAGGCCCCTCAAGTATCCCAACATAAAGTCCAATAACTGAAAAATGTGTTTAAAAAAAAATAAATTCTTGTTGCTATTTTTCCTAAAATTTCAAAAAATATGAATAAAAAGGGGAGAAAGATTTTCTTTGAATTTTGTTATGGAATGAAGATATGTATTCTTGGAATACAAGATTATCTCATTAAATTCAAGAAATCTCCCACTTGGTTATTCATATGATAATTTTCGAAAATTTTGAAAGAAAAAGGGAAAGAAAGATTTTCTTGAAAAGATATTATGGAAGATATGTATTCTTGCAATACAGGTATATCTCATAAATTCAAGAAGATCCAAATATTGGAATATTTATCCTTGGTTTTTTCGAAAATAACCATAACAAGAGAAGGTGGGATTTTTATGGAATATTTTAATTATGGAGAAAAGAATATATGAGATATATTCAAGATTTCTTGGAGATCAAGAAAAGAGTTTTCCTCCCTATTCCATGTTTAAAAAATCGGCCACCACCCTCTATAAATAGGGGATGATTTCTTCATCCCCATGTACAATTCCATGTGCTGGAAAAATTAGCAAATCCACAAAGGTGGTGCAACAAATTTTTATTTTCCCTTTTGTTAATTGTTCGCGAGCTTCCTTCCACCAGATTGACGATCAAGGACTAGGGAATACTTGGGAAGACTTTTTGGTGTGTTTTATCGACGAGACCATTGCCACTCCAAGAGGTTGGTTCACGTAAACCCGAAGCAATTCCGCATGCGTAGGATTTATGTGAACTGTTTATATGCATGATTTATTGTTGAATTATTATTTGAATTAATATAGGATTAATTCATGCTAGTAATAATTGTTAGAATTAAATTTGTATTTAAATATTCATCCTGAATAGATCCGTGCAATTAATTCCCCAACAAATGGTATCAGAGCCACGGTTTCGGGCTCTTTATTTTAAATTGTAATTTAGTTCGTTTTCATTAAATTTGAAATTGGATAGTAGAATTTCTAGATCTTTTTTGCAGGTATCCAATTGTCATGGAATTTAATGTGTTTATTTATGCATGCATATAAATTGTGGTTTTTTTTAATTCGATTCGTTCGAATTCATTTTGTCTCGTGAGAAAATCCACAAGTAGATTAGAATTTGTTTGATTTGATCAATGTAATAGACTAGTCTAGATCTAGATTTATTTATTTTTGTAAATAAATTGTAACCGGATCGGAAACGGAGGCGGAGATGAAGAATTAAAAAGATGGGATCCGGAACCGGGCGTAGGTAGCATGTGTCGCGCGAAACATGCCAAAGGAGGCACGCGCGCGACACGGACGCCGGGCAGATACAAGACGGGCGTGGGGCGAGGCCGTCGCCGAAAGCCATGATCGGGCCGAGAACGCTAATTACCGAGGCGAAGCGAGGGATCGATGCGACGCAGCAGACGCGGGCGGTGGCTGGCGATGCAGTAGCGCGGGCGAGTATGGGACGCGAGGCGGACGGTGATGGGCGGCAGTGAAGCGAAAAGGCTGGCGCGCAAGGCTGCATGCACGACGCTTTGCGAGATCCGCCGAGGGCCGCCGAAGGACATGCACGCCGGGCGCTTTTTAAGGAGCTAGGCAGGACTCACACCAAGAGAAATGGGCGATGACGTGCTTGACAAAGGCGTTTTTTAAGACGGTCAAGTGGGAGCTTTTTTGAGACGAACGATGAAGGCTATGAAGACGATTTCTCAAGATCAAGACATGACAAAATTAACCATGACAATTGGATATATGTGCCCAATATGTTTAATTTTTGTTTTGATGTTATGCATTATTTTATGCTTATTTAAATTGTGTTTAAATTTATGATGCATGAGAAAAATGTTTTGAAAAATCTCACTTTCGAAAATTACTAAGTATGCTTAAACAATTAATTGACAATTTTATGGATAATAAAATTGAATTAATTTTGACCTCCATGATTTATTTATTTGTGGTTTCTTTTGGAGAAATTCCCCCCACCTTTACGGTCAAAAGATAGCTTTCACATGAATAAATTCCAAATGGATGATTGTGGATTATTACTAGTGGCGGCGATGACCCTCCCCACGAGGCTCGTTCAAAGCAAAATAATAATTAGATTTAATCATGGTTATTACTTAGGTATAAAATTGATATGCATATTCTTCCCCTCAAGTCCTGTAATTTTATATTGGTCAAGTGGGAGCCAACTATTAATCTAGATATTAAAGGTTTGTAATCGTTTTGTTTGTAACTTTTGCTTGAATGTGTTTAAATAATGACCCACCCCACGTGGCTTATTTAAACTGCTTTTGAGATGTTGGTGATGATGCATGTTCATATTTTTTTTGAATTTAATATGAAACATGTGATCGAATTTTTTGATATATTTGTGCTTATGCATATAGTTATTTATTTCAGTTCAGCATGTCGTAACCTTTTAATCCACTGCTATTATACTTAAAGTCAATAGAATAAGTATGAAAACTATATTGATTGGAAACGAAAAAATTATAATTGTCCTAACTGCACAAAAGCACAAGTGAATTCTTGACACACCAAAATCAGATGAGCCAACTGACGAGTCAAAAATCGGGACTCGTCGGATCACCTTCATGAGATGTCGTTCTTTGAAAATGGTGGAGGGCAAACCCGTAAGGGATTACGTCCTCAAAATTGATGGCCCATCCGAACAAACTTGAGGTTTCGAGTCGAAATTATAATAACTGAGACTCGGATGAATTTGGTACTTCACTCTCTGCCCAAAAGTTTTTGAGCATTTTGGCCTCGCTAGTTGATTTGTTGCAAGCTTTGGTCTCGGCAGAGATGTTGATGGGGCACCAAACTCAAGCTTTTAATGACAAGTGGTCCATCTTCATCTTCTAGGCCAAGGGTAGGCAAGAAGAAGAAGAGAACCAAAAGCCATAAGCAATAAAACTCAACGATTGCCAAGGGCAATGGTAAGATGAGGAATGCTTGTGGTGTCAAGGAAAATCCAAAGAGGAAGTGCTTCAACAGCGGTGAGGACGATGGAGGTTTGCCTGTTCCAACCCCAAAAGGGCCGGAAAGGAAGGTAATTCTCACGCACTAGCTAGTTGTTGAAACTTGTTTAGCGGCGTATACTTCTCATTCGTGGGTAGTTGATACGGGATCCACTAATCATGTTTGCTTCACGGGTTCAAGCTGACCCGGCAACTTAGTGGGAGTGAGATCCTCATCACACTGGGCGATGCTACGAGAGTGGCAGCTGAAGCAGTGGGAGAAGTGCACCTGTCTTTTGAAGACAGAGTTTTAATTTTAAGAGATGTTCTTTACTTTCCGAATTTTAGAAAGAATTTAATTTCAGTTTCTAAGCTTTACCTGGATGGATATTCGGTTACTTTTGATAAAGTTGTTACCATTTCTCTTTATGATAAATTTATCTGTCATGGAACGTTGTCGAATAGTCTCTATACAATTAACTGTGCACACTACTCACGAAATGCATCCTATAACACATCAACTGTTTCCGATAAAAGAAAACGTTCATCAAACGTGAACGAGACACTTCTATGGCATCTAAGATTGGGACATATTAATCCAAAGAGGATCCAAAGGTTGGTGAAAGAGGGTTCACTGGAGTTTCTCCAAGTTGAACCAATTCCAACCTGCGAATCATGTTTGGAGGGTAAAATGACCAAGAGGGCATTCGGAGCCAAGGGGAATAGAGCCAAAGAAGTGTTAGAAATCGTTCACATAGACGTATGTGGTCCAATGTCAACCAAAGCAAGAGGAGGTTATGAGTATTTCATCACTTTTATTGATGACTACTCAAGGTACGGTTATATTTTCCTTATGAAGCATAAATCTGAGACCTTTGAGAAATTCAAAGAATTTAAGACTCAAGCAGAGAATCATAGGGAAAAACGTATCAAGTCTCTATGATCCGATCGTGGAGGCGAGTACCTCAGCGATGAGTTTTTTGAACTACTTGTCAGATGAAGGGATTATATCCCAGCTAACTGCACCCGGAACCCCTCAACAAACCGGGGTTGCAGAGCGAAGAAACAGAACTCTTTTGGAAATAGTTAGATTAATGATGAGTTATCCGGATCTTCCCAAGTCGTTCTGGGGTCATGCCTTGGAAACAACGGCTTACATTCTGAACTTGGTGCCATCCAAATCAGTTCCCAAAACTCCCAAAGAATTGTGGACCGGGCGCAAGCCCAGTTTGAGACACATGAGAATTTGGGGGTGTCCGGCCTACGTGTTGGACAAGGAAGCCGGAAAATTGGATCCTCGATCAGAATTAAGGTTGTTTATAGGATACCCCGAGGGAACAAAAGGGTGTATGTTCTATGGTCCCGAAGATCAAAAGTTGGTAATAAGCACCCACTTTAGATTTTTGGAAGAAGACTATATGAACGAAAGAAGACCCAGAAGTGAGATTACCTTAAATGAGCTAAGGGGACTAACCTCATTGCCAGCTGTACAAGATGACATACCAAACGACACACTTTCACAACCAAAACCTCGTTATAGTGGGAGGGTTGTGAGACAGCCCGAGAGATTCATGGGGATAAGAGACTCCTCGGACTTGATTCCCGGACAAGACGAATTAGACCCATGGACATATGATGAGGCAATCCAAGACAAGGATGCGGTTTCTTGGCAAAAAGCAATGAAAGCCGAAATGGGTTCTATGGATCATAACAGAGTGTGGGAGTTAGTCGAACCACTTAATGGGGTCAAACCCATTGGTTGCAAGTGGGTATACAAGAGAAAAAGAGGACCGGACGGGAAGGTGGAAACCTTCAAGGCAAGGCTTGTGGCGAAAGGTTATACTCAGAAAGAAGGGATCGACTATGAGGAAACATTTTCACCTATAGCAATGCTCAAGTCCATCCGAATTCTCTTGTCGATTGCTGTTCATCTCGATTTTGAAATCTGGCAAATGGATGTCAAGACAGCTTTCCTTAACGGAAGTCTTGATGAAGAAATCTATATGCAGCAACCCCAAGGCTTCATTGAAAAGGGCCAAGAACACCTAGTTTGTAAGCTCATGAAGTCCATTTACGGACTCAAACAAGCATCCAGAGCTTGGAACCAATGTTTTGATCATGTTATAAAGTCTTATGGGTTTGATCAAAACGAGTTCAAAAGTTGTGTGTACAAAAAGCGTGTCGGGACTGCATTGGTATTCTTAGTACTATACGTAGACGACATTCTATTCATTGGGAACGATGTAAATATGTTATCAGACGTAAGGGCATGGCTTTCAAAACAGTTTGATATGAAGGAATTAGGGGAAGCCGTACACATCCTTGGGATCAAGATCACTCGAGATCGCAAGAAAAGGATGATAGGCTTATCGCAAGCTTCATACATAAACACTGTCTTGAAACGATTCAGCATGAAGGATTCCAAGAAAGGCTTCGTACCTTTCAGGCATGGAATCCATCTATCCAAGGAAATGTGCCCTAAGACACAAAAGGAGATAGATGACATGAAAGGCATTCCTTATGCTTCGGCTGTCGGAAGCCTTATGTATGCAATGTTGTGCACGAAGACCGGATATTTGCTTTGCCATTGGCATGGTGGCAAGATATCAAAGTAACCCGGGGAAAGAACATTGGACGGCAGTTAAAAACATTCTGAAGTATCTGAAAAGAACTCGAGATAGAATGTTGGTTTATCAGTCAGATAGTCTAATCCCCATCGGCTACAAGGACTCAGATTTCCAATCAGACTTAGATTCCAGAAAATCTACCTCCGGTAGTGTGTTTTGCATGGGGGGGAGGAGCCATGACATGGAGAAGCGTTAAGTAGAAATGCATTGCAGATTCTACCATGGAAGCCTAATATGTAGCTGCTTGCGAGGCAGCGAAAGAAGTGGTTTGGCTTAAGAACTTCCTAGTGGACTTGGATGTAGTTCCGAATTTGCCCAAAGACAATCATTTTATTGTGACAATGCCGAGCAAAGCAACAAATTCAAGGGAACCAAGAGCCCACAAGGCCAGCAAACACATTGAAAGGAAATACCATCTTATACGAGAAATCGTTAAGAGAGGATATATAGAGGTGGCAAAGACGGTCGCGTCAGAAGACAACCTAGCAGATCCATTCACAAAGGGTCTGCCTCAGAATACATTCGAGAGACATGTGGAAGGAATGGGTGTCAAGACCGTTGTCAATCTGCTTTGACTATAAGTGGGAGACATTATTAGGTTCATGTAGGTGACATTGTATGTCACGTATTAGGAACTACACGAGACATGCTGTAGTATACTTAAAATCAGACTTTGAGTATAAGTGGGAGATTGTTGGGATTATACTGGAAAGTATGCTTTTACTTTGTATAATCAAACTGAATTTCGGTCTTATCTACTAAAATAAATTATTTATCACTGATGCTTTAAATATCATCGAATGTTATATCTATTTACTGCATAACTGTCCAATAAATAGTACGTGTTACATTGTAGTTAATTTAGTGATACCAGATCACAGAAGATTAAATTAACAGTCCCTTGTAACCAAAAGTACACCATTCACGACCTAGATGGAAATTAACAATCCATCGTGAAAGGTTGAAGTGTAAGGCTCAGATTGACTTGTCTTGACCAAGAGATTACACTAGTGTATGTTTAGTGCACTGAATAGGACCTACAGGAGGACAAATTCTTCAGAACTGAACTAGGAAGAATTAGAACTCAGTGGTTCGTTATTTCTTAATCTTCGTCCATTAAATAGGATCGCGTGTGGTTAGTAATTATTGCTTTGACTTATTCGGGTAGAGAATCAACGAGATTCAATACTTTATATCTTGGGCAATATTATTGGTCACATGCGATTGCTAAGATTTAATACGGAGAATCGTGTGCAAGTACGCTTGTTCGATTTGGCCCCCTTGGGAGGTTCATAAGTTTTATCATACCAAATCTTGCAAGTGGAACTAGTTTCCGGTATGGATAATAATGTTGAACCGTTCCTTTACCAAGGATAAAAGATATTAATTAATGGAAAGCTATTTCAGTGGCTTGAATTAATTAATGGGCTAGATAATCTTAAACACGGGAAATAATAACTGGGAGCCATATTGACTGTAATATGGGTTAAGATGGATAGTGCAATATTAGTTATGTAGTGGAATTAATTAATATTTATGGGATTGAATAATATTGTGGCTCAATATTGATAATTCAAGATCCATTGGAAGGTCCAATCTTAATTCAACTAAAGGCCCCTCAAGTAGCCCAACATAAAGTCCAATAACTGAAAAAAGTGTTTAAAAATAAAATAAATTCTTGTTGCTATTTTTCCTAAAATTTCAAAAAATATGAATAAAAAGGGGAGAAAGATTTTCTTTGAATTTTGTTATGGAATGAAGATATGTATTCTTGGAATACAAGATTATCTCATTAAATTCAAGAAATCTCCCACTTGGTTATTCATATGATAATTTTCGAAAATTTTGAAAGAAAAAGGGAAAGAAAGATTTCTTGATTTTCTTGAAAAGATATTATGGAAGATATGTATTCTTGCAATACAGGTATATCTCATAAATTCAAGAAGATCCAAATCTTGGAATCTTTATCCTTGGTTTTTTCGAAAATAACCATAACAAGAGAAGGTGGGATTTTTATGGAATATTTTAATTATGGAGAAAAGAATATATGAGATATATTCAAGATTTCTTGGAGATCAAGAAAAGATTTTTCCTCCCTATTCCATTTTGAAAAAATCGGCCACCACCCTCTATAAATAGGGGATGATTTCTTCATCCCCATGTACAATTCCATGTGCTGGAAAAATTAGTAAATCCACAAAGGTGGTGCAACAAATTTTTATTTTCCCTTTTGTTAATTGTTCGCGAGCTTCCTTCCACCGGATTGACGAGCAAGGACTAGGGAATACTTGGGAAGACTTTTTGGTGTGTTTTATCTACGAGACCATTGACACTCCAAGAGGTTAGTTCACGTAAACCCGTAGCAATTCCGCATGCGTAGGATTTATGTGAACTGTTTATATGCATGATTTGTTGTTGAGTTATTATTTGAATTAATATAGGATTAATTCATGCTAGTAATAATTGTTAGAATTAAATTTGTATTTAAATATATATCCCGAATAGATCCGTGCAATTAATTCCCCAACAAGGCAACCTGCCCAATTTTCTCTAAAATTTTGTAAGGGCCAAAATATTTAGCAGAGAGCTTCAAATTCTTGCGGAGATGAACTGAATTCTGTCTGAAAGGTTGGAGTTTAAGAAATACCATATCCCCAACCTGAAATTGCCTCTCTTGCCTATGTAGATCTGCAAAGAATTTCATCCTGTTCTGGGCAATGTGTAGGTTAGACTTGACTTGCTCAGTGAGTTGCTACCTGTTGTGTAGGAGTTCCTTCACATCAGGATTGGAAGTATCCAAATAAGGGCTCAAACTGAGGGTAGGAGGTAGATAACCACAGAGTGCTTGAAAAGGGGTCATCTTAAGACTGGTATGGTAATTGGTATTGTACCAATACTCAACTAAGGGAAGCCATTTAAGCCAATGTTTGGGGTTGTCATGCACAATGCACCTCAAATATTGCTCCAAACATTGATTAAGCCGCTCTGTCTGTCCATCAGTTTGTGGGTGGTAGGCAGAGCTCATACTAAGCTTAGTACCCAAGAGTTTAAACAACTCTTTCCAAAAAGACCTTGTAAAAACTTTATCCTTTCACTCACAATGCTGACAGGTAATCCATGTAGTTTGTAGATAATATCCAAAAAGTATTTAGCAATCACTTGAGCAGTGTAGGGATGAGATAGAGCAATAAAGTGAGCATACTTAGTAAATCTATCTACAACCACCCAAATAACACTTTTACCCCATGACTTAGGTAAACCTTCAATGAAATCCATGGATATGTGTGTCCAAGCTTGTGTAGGAATAGGTAGAGGTTGAAGCAACCCTGGATAAAAACCATGATCAACTTTGTTAGTAGCACAGACATCACAAGTCTTCACCCAATCAGCAATATCCTTTTTCATATGAGGCCAGAAAAATAGTTTCTGAATTATGTAATAAGTAACCATAGAACCAGAGTGACCACCCATGGCAGAATGACGGAACTCCTGAAATAAGAGTTCCCTCACACCAAAACTAGAACCAACTACAACTCTAGAATTGTATCTCCATATCCCCCAAGAAAAGTGAAATCAGCATAAGAAGAAGAACCTGCATTCTTAGCAGTCAAAACAGCCTTAATGAAATCATCATTAGTGTAACTCTGCACAATTTGCTTTACCCAATGAGGAGTAATGGTAGAAAGTGCATAGCAGGATAAATCAGAAGTATCCTGTTGCGAGACCAGAGAGAAATATGAAGAGTAAAGAAATGGGTACGAAAAGAGTTTTAAAAATAGGGTTTCCTTCGTCAGTGGGAAACCTGAATGAGGAACCTGAGGTTCGTGGATCCACCGAGCCACGTAAACCGGGCGAAGAAAAACGAGGCTCAGGATCCACCTGAGCCAATCTATCTCGAAAGCGAAATCGAGGCTCGTGTTATACCTGAGCCAAAGAAACTGAATGAAGAAACTGAGGCTCAGGATCCACCTGAGCCAATCCATCTGAGCGAGAAAACTGAGGCTCAGGTTATACCTGAGCCAAATCATCTGAATGGGATTATCTGAATGAAGGAAGGTTTGGGCTTCCCGTAAATGGGCCCAAACATTTAGAATAATCTAGAATATCCATTATCTATTTTAGATTCTGTTTTAAATTACCTAAAAAATTTAGTTACAAATACGGCTCTGGCCGATGAATGAGAATATCAGAAATTTGCAGCACTCTCTCTATTCTAACTACCTCTCCCCCTATCTAATTCTCTCTCTCCCTATTTCTTCATATCTTCAAATCTTCATATCTTGTTCTTCAAGCAATTTATAGTTTTGGCGATATTATTCCAGAAAACCTCAAAAAACATATTACGATCATCCAGAAAATATAAAAAACGTAACATTTGGTATTCCAAAGCCAAGTTTTGATCATGGCCGAGGGAACGCGCTCCAAGGATCTGCAAGAATTACACAGAAAACTAGAATTATTAATCCAAACGGAAGCCATGAAGCTGGAAGCAGTAGAGGGGAAGCTAACAGACAATATGCAAGGTTTAACAACCAAGATGGAGGAGAAATTTGAGCTTATGACTAACACTTTGGCAGCTATGCAGTTACAACTGTTGAATATGGAAAAAGACAAGGGTCACAATGAAGGGCCTTCTATTTTGGGGAGTCCTAGCTTTGGATCTGGTGGTGGAGGGCCTAACTACGGAACTGCTGGTGGGGGATCATCCTATCAGTATCAAGAATCTCCAAGGAGGTTAACTGATGGTACTCAATTTCACAACCCAGTGCCTAAGATTGAATTCCCTAGGTTTGATGGCTCTAAACCTAGGTTATGGGTACTCAGATCCAATGGGTATTTTAAGCTTATGCCCAAATGATGACCGATCATCAAAAAAAATCACTTTAACTACTATCCATTTTGAGGGTAAAGCAAAGACTATGGGTTCGAATTTCAATCAAAGAAATGTGGAATTAACTTGGGCACAATTTTTGTTATTCTCTCAACTAGATTTGAGGAGATTAAGGACTCTATTAAATGATTTCGAGGTTTAACAAACTCAAACAAACTGGTAGCTATGAAGATTATGTTGATAAGTATGACGAGCTGAAAGCTTGTATGCTGGTAGTTACTGGGGATGTATTCTCAGAAACCTACTTTGTAGCAAGTTTCATTGGAGGACTTAATGAAGAGCTACAAGCTTACAAAAGAGCCATGTTTGAACCTACCACACTTCAACATGCTATTAAATTGGGCAGGAAGCAAGATCAGGCTACTGCTGCACTAACTAAAAAACTTAAGCCCTATTCCAGGGTTTCTAATCCTAACCCTAACTCTAACCCTAACCCTAACTCTAATTTTATGCAGTGGAAGAAGGGTGATGCTACTGGGGGCCCTACCAGTAAAGGGAAACCACCTTTCAAAATCTTATCTCCTACAAAGATGGCAGCTAGGAGGGAGAAGGGGCTATGTTACAACTGTGATGAACCTTTTGTGCATGGGCACAAATGCAAACAGAGAATTTCATACATGATTCTGGCAGAAGAAGAGGAAGATACTCAAACCTTCTCTTCTCCTACCACTGAAGGGGAAGAACAAGTTGTTTATGGGGCTGACATCATGGAAGAAGTTCAGATGTCACTAAATGCTCTAAGTGGTGAAGATGGAGTTACTACCATGAGGCTTTTTGGGGAGTTTGATCACCACAAACTCCACATTCTCATAGACTCAGGTAGCACCCTGAGTTTTATACAAAAGGCTATTGCTAAAAGGCTCAAATGCCCATTGAGTGATGCTAAACCCATACTGGTGAAGGTTGCTAATGGGCAAAGGTTGGTCAGCTCACAACAAGTGAATCCTTTCACTTGGAACATGCAGGGACATCAATTCACCTACCCATTGAGGCTGTTGGAGAATGAGGGTTGTGATCTGATCCTAAGAGGGGATTGGTTAAAATTTTGCACACCTATTGAGCTTGACTATGAAAAGATGACTTTCACAGTCAACTTGCTTGGGAAGAGGGTGAAACTACAAGCACTTACTTCATCAGCTGAATGTAAGTTGATTTCTGATGTGGGATTATATCAGATGATCCACACAGAGGCCTTTAAGGAAATTAATGAGATGTATTTAATTACATCAGCACCTCCTACCCACACTGAAGATGATCCTGAGTTACATAAGCTACTACTAGCTTACAAAGATATATTTGAGGAACCAGTAGAATTACCACCAGGGAGGGGGGTGGAACACCAGATTATACTCAAACCAGGGAGCATCCCTAAACAGCAGTATCCATATAGAACTTCTCACAGCCATAAGGAGGAGATTGAGAAGATTGTAAAGGATTTGCTGACTACAGGAGTAATTCAACACAGTAAGAGCCCTTTTGCTTCACCTGTGATTTTGGTGAAGAAAAAAGATGGCACCTGGAGGCTATGTGTGGATTACAGGTACCTTAATGAGCTCACAATCAAGCACAACTACCCTATTCCTATCATTGATGAGTTACTAGATGAGCTTAAAGGTGCTAAAATCTTTTCAAAGATAGATTTGAGGTCAGGGTACTTTCAAATCCTAATGAAGAAGGAGCATAGGCAGTTGACTGCTTTCAGGATCCATAATGGTCATTATGAATTCCTAGTGATGCCATTTGGGTTGTGCAATGCACCTGCTACATTTCAATCACTGATGAATCAGGTGTTTAGGGATCACTTGAGGAAATTTGTGTTGGTCTTTTTTGAAGACATCCTCATTTACAACACAGAGGAAACATAACATTTAGTTCACTTGGAAGCAGTTTTACAACTTTTGAGGGCCAATAAGTTGTTTGCTAAGAGAAGCAAATGTAGTTTTGGCCAGACTAGTGTGGAGTATTTGGGCCACATAATTTCTAAAGATGGAGTTGCCACTGATCCAGGAAAGATTTAGTGTATGGTTCAGTGGCCAAAACCACAAACCATTAAACAACTAAGGGGTTTCTTGGGCTTAACAGGGTATTACAGGAAATTTGTGAAGGGATATGGTTTCATCAGCAAACCGCTCACTTCCTTACTCAAGAAGGACAGTTTCAAATGGAACTCTGAGGCAGACCTAGCTTTTCAGAAGTTGAAGGAAGCCATGGTGAGTGTCCCAGTGCTAGCATTACCTGACTTCACAAAGAGATTTTTGGGGGAAACTGATGCTAGTGGGAAGAGAATTGGGGTTGTACTCATGCAAGAAGAAAAGTCCATTGCTTACATGTGTAAGTCCTTGTGTCCAAGGAATCAAGCACTCTCTGTCTATGAGAGGGAGTTTTTGGCAGTACTAATGGCCATTGAGAAGTGGAAACACTATCTGCAAGGGCAGAAATTCACAATAAAGACTGACCAACAATCCTTGAAACACCTTCTGGACCAGAAGGTGGTAACTCCACTACAACAAAGATGGATTACTAAGTTGTTGGGTCTTGACTATGATATTTTGTATAAAAAGGGGAGTGAGAACAGTGCAGCTGATGCATTATCCAGGAAGGAGAACAGTTGTTCTGCTATATCTACAATGGTCCCAACTTGGTTGGATCAGGTTCTGCTAAGTTACACTGATGATGGTTACATTAAGGAAATCATCAAAGCCAAAGGTACCGATCCTAAAACTTATCCCTTATTTCAGTTCTCTAATGGCATTCTGAGGTATAAAAAGAGGCTGGTTGTGGGTAGCAATAGTGGATTAAGAGATTTAATCCTTTCTGAAATGCACTCCACACCCTATGGAGGGCATTCTGGGGTTACAGGAACTTATCAGAGGCTTAAGAGGATGTTTTTTTGACCTATTATGAAAAATGATGTGTTGATGTGGGTCAAGAAGTGTGAAGTATGTGCCAAAAATAAGTCAAGCCCAGGTTTATACCCTGGCCTCCTACAACCCTTACCCATTCCAGACCAAGCATGGTCACATATCTCTATGGATTTCATAGAGGGGCTTCCTAATTCTTGGGGAAAGAATGTGATATGGGTGATAGTGGACATGTTCACTAAATACTCACATTTCATAGCCCTATCACATCCATATACTGCTACATCTTTAGCTAAGGTGTTTTTGGATGTTATCTATAAGCTGCATGGGTTACCAGCTAGTATAGTGAGTGACAGAGACAAAATATTTATTAGCTGTTTTTGGAAGGAACTATTTAAGTTGGTGGGAACTCAATTACACTAAGTTCATCTTATCACCCCCAATCTGATGGACAGACTGAAAGGGTGAATCAATGTTTGGAGCAGTACTTGAGGTGTTTAGTAAGTGACAACCCTAAGCAGTGATTGAAGTGGCTACCCATGGCAGAGTACTGGTACAACACAAATTATCATTCAAGTCTGAAGATGACACCTTTTGAGGCTCTCTACGGGTATACTCCTACAGGATTCACTTATGGGCCATATTTGGATTCAACAAATGAGGAGGTTACAGATCTTCTTACTCACAGACATCACATCATACAACAAGTCAAGGCTAATCTAGTCAAAGCACAGAATCGCATGAAGGTACAAGCAGACAAGCATAGACAAGAAAGGGTTTTCGAGGTAGGAGACCAAGTTTTTCTCAAACTTCAACCTTTCGGCAGAATTCCATTCAATACCGAAAGAATTTGAAGTTATCATCAAAATACTTTGGCCCCTATACAATCCTTCAAAGGGTAGGGAGTGTGTCTTACAAATTAGATCTACCAATTGGGTCAAAGATTCACCCCGTCTTCCATGTTTCTTTACTCAAGAAGCACATAGGGGTTAAGTATGTACCTTCACAGAGTCTTCCAGATGTTGATAGCAACAGCCTTTTCACGATCCAACCTTACTCTGTCACAGAACGACTTCGATACCTGGAAAACGGAAAAGAGAAAGATCAGGTTCGTGTCTATTGGGTTACCGAAGATTGGAGAATCGATTCATGGGAAGATACCGCCTTTGTTCTGTGAAATTTTCCTACATTCCATCCTTGGGGACAAGGATCTTTCGTTGGAGGGAGTATTGTTGCGAGACCAGAGAGAAATATGAAGAGTAAAGAAATGGGTACGAAAAGAGTTTTAAAAATAGGGTTTCCTTCGTCAGTGGGAAACCTGAATGAGGAACCTGAGGTTCAGGATCCACCTGAGCCACAGAAACTGAAGGAAGAAACTGAGGCTCAGGATCCACCTGAGCCAATCTATCTGAGCGAGAAAACTGAGGCTCAGGTTATACCTGAGCCAAAGAAACTGAATGAAGAAACTGAGGCTCAGGATCCACCTGAGCCAATCCATCTGAGCGAGAAAACTGAGGCTCAGGTTATACCTGAGCCAAATCATCTGAATGGGATTATCTGAATGAAGGAAGGTTTGGGCTTCCCGTAAATGGGCCCAAACATTTAGAATAATCTAGAATATCCATTATCTATTTTAGATTCTATTTTAAATTACCTAAAAGAATATCCACTGTTGTGTGGACCCCAATGTTAGTTACAAATACGGCTCTGGCCGATGAATGAGAATATCAGAAATTTGCAGCACTCTCTCTCTTCTAACTATCTCTCCCCCTATCTAATTCTCTCTCTCCCTATTTCTTCATATCTTCAAATCTTCATATCTTGTTCTTCAAGCAATTTATAGTTTTGGCGATATTATTCCAGAAAACCTCAAAAAACATATTACGATCATCCAGAAAATATCAAAAACGTAACATATCCCTCCTAGATAGAGCATCAGCAGCTCCATTGTCCCTGTCTATTTTGTACTGAATCACATAATCCAAGCCCAACAACTTAGAAATCCACCTTTGCTGCATAGGTGAGACTACCTTTTGATCCAATAAATGCTTAAGAGACTGCTGATCAGTCTTGATAACAAATTGTCTGCCCTGTAGGTAGTGTCTCCATTTGTGAATAGCCATAAGAACAACTAAGAATTCCCTTTCATATACAGATAGAGCTTGATTCTTAGGACACAAAGGCTTGCTCATGTAAGCCAGGGGCCTGCCATCTTGCATAAGAACAACCCCAATACCCTTACCACTAGCATCTGTCTCCACCACAAATGGCTTAGTAAAATCAGGAAGAGCCAAAACAGGGGTAGACACCATAGCCTCCTTCAATGTGTTAAAAGCTGAATCAGCTTCAGGGGACCATTAAAAACTATCTTTCTTGAGAAGATTGGTTAATGGTCTGCTCAGAATCCCATAATTCTTAATGAACTTCTTGTAATAGCCAGTAAGACCTAAAAACCCCCTTATCCGTTTCAGTGTCTTAGGCAAAGGCCATTGCACCATGCCTGAAATCTTGGAGGGGTCAGTTGCTACCCCTTCTTGAGAAATGATATGCCCTAAATACTCAATTTGTTTCTGACCAAATTGACACTTGCTTCTCTTTGCAAAAAGTTTATGAACCCTTAAAAGAAGCAGGACAGATTCCAAATGGGATAGATGCTCTTCCTAAGTAGGACTATAAATAAGAATGTCATCAAAAAACACAAGAACAAACCTCCTCAAGTAATCACCAAACACCTTATTCATCAAAGATTGAAAGGTGGCAGGTGCATTACAAAGGCCAAATGGCATAACTAGAAACTCAAAATGGCCATGATGAGTTCTAAATGCAGTGAGATATTTGTGTTCAGGAGTCATTAAGATCTGAAAGTAGCCAGACCTAAGATCAATTTTTGAAAAGAAGGTAGCACCCTTGAGCTCATCCAGTAATTCATCAATAATTGGAATAGGGTAATTATGCTTGATGGTAAGATCATTTAAATACCTATAATCCACACACATTCTCCATGTAGCATCTTTCTTCTTTACCAATATAACAGGAGAGGCAAAGGGACTCTTACTATCCTGGATCATACCAAATTGTAAGAGGTCTTTAATGATTTTCTCAATTTCCTCCTTATGAGTGTGTGATGTTCTATAAGGGTATTGCTGCTTGGATAGACTCCCTGGTTTGAGTATGATCTGATGTTCCACCCCTCTCTCAGGTGGCAACTAAGAAGGTTCCTCAAAAACATCTTTGAAATTAGCCAATAACTGAGATAAGGCAGGATCAACCTCCTCAGAAATAGAACACATAGATGGATAGATCGGAAACATTTCATCTTCACTATGTATAAAATCACCATGATACATGGTGAATAGATTTACATCTGAAATCAAACTACAAGCAGCAGTAGATGTGAGAGCTTGAAGCTTGATCCTCTTGCCCAAAACAGTAATAGTAAATGTCATTAGATGATAATCAAGCTCAATAGGAGTGCAAAACTTAAGCCAATCTCCACCAAGAATAAGATCACAGCCCACATTCTTTAGAACTCTTAAGGGGTAAGAGAAATCATGACCCTGAATTTTCCAGCAGAATGGGTTGACCTCTTTAGCACTCACTAACCTTTCACCATTGGCCACCCTTACCAATAGAGGATCAGGAGGGGTTAGGGGGCATTTCAATCTTTTGGCTGTACCAGACTAGATAAAACTGAGAGTACTACCAGTATCTATCAAGATCTGGAGTTGTTGCTGATTGTATTCTCCAAATACCCTCATGGTAGTGACACTTCCATTTCCAGAAATAGCATCTAGTGTAAGTTGAACCTCAACCTTAGTAGGTTCATCACGAGAAGAGTCAGAGGGCATAGAATCATCAAGAACCTCAAAAGAAGAGAAATCGTCCTCTTCAGACATGATCATATAGGAGATTTTTTACTTACACCTGTGACCAAAAGAGTAGGGTTCATCATAGTTGTAACACAAGCCCTTCTCCGTCCTAGCAGCCATTTCTGTTGGAGTAAGTAGCTTAATAGGAGGTCTGGGAGAACCACCAGGTGGCCTGCCCTGAGAATGAAGGGAAGGATCTGGTTTTTTCCATTGAATACTGGTGTTGGTAGAGTTAGAGTTAAGGTTAGGGTTAGGGTTAGGATTAGAAAAAAAGTTAGAATAGGAGTGAAAATCCTTAAAAGAAGATTTAGGCCTCTTAGAGATAGCATCAAGGGTAGATTCTTGGTATCTGCCTAGAACAATAGCTTCCTGAAGAGTAGGAGGATTAAACATTCTCATGAAGGATTTGAGCTCATCCTTCAGACCAATAATAAAACTCGCAATGAAATACCTCTCAGAAAACTCTTCAGAATGAAGAAGAATCAAACAGGACTTAAGCTCCTCAAATTTTGCAACATAGTCATCATAAGAACCTGTTTGTTTGATTTTGTTAAATTCAGCAATAACCAAAGACTCCTTGAGGTCTTCAAAACGAGTGGAAATGACTTCCAGAAATTGAGACCAGGTTAGATCCATGTTTTTCTGAGCAAAACCTTGAAACCATAGTGCAGCCTTGCCCTCAAAATGAACAGAGGCTAGTGTAACTTAATGTGCATCAGGGATAGATGGGATAAGCTTGAAATACCCATTACATTTCAACATCCAACCCCTAGGGTTAGAGCCATCAAATTTAGGGAATTCTAGTTTGGGAACAGGGTGAAAGATGTAATGGGAGGAAAATCAGGAGTAGCACCTCCCTTAGATGATTCAGGAGAATCAGGAGAACCCAAAATGGAACCCGAACCCGTAGATTTACCCCTATCCAGATTAAGAAGTTGTAATTGTAAAGCAGCCAGAGTATTAGTAACATGTTTTAACTCACCAGACAAACCCAGAAATTGATTATCCACTTTTGTTGTGAAAGAAAGGATAGATTCCTTCAAACTGGCATCAGTAGCCTCCCATTTCAAGGTTTGAGTGTTTATCAATTGTTCTAATGCTTTATGACCCTCTTGCAGGTCCTTAAAAAGCGTACCCTCAGCCATTGGAAGCAAGATCGACTGTCTCTGGATACCAGTTGTAACAGACTAGATAGAATACTTAATCTGTAACAATTTTAAATATGAACTGTAATGTATTTGTTGTTTTTCACGACATGAAGAAGAAGAATTAGGAAGGAAGAAGATGATAGGAGAGAGAGAGAATAGAATAGGAGAGAGAAGTTAGTTAGTAATTTCTGCCATACTCATTCAGTGCCAGAAATGGCCCATTTGTACCAACAGGAGGGACCACAGTCCAAAGGTGCAAAATATAAACTAAAAGGGTTTAAACACAGTAAGCCACAATATTTAGGGAATTTAAACAAACTGATAAATTAAAAGGACTAAATAGCAATTAAATCCGAGTGGTGAGGATTTAATCCATCAGTCTTCATTACGAACGGCCAGATCTTCTCCACGTATGTTGGTGTACTTCATCCGACCAGTTGGTACTTTCTTTTCACAAACCCTGCTTTGAACCTTATCCTCCATTTCTTCTTTGCTTCCATCAAAATCCTCACGAGTTGAACCTGTAAATTCTTAATCACTTGTGAATTTGCTGGTATTGTGACAAATAATTGCGGCCTTGGCGCGACGTCTCCTTCTTGGTTCTCTAAACCCATTGTGTTTGTTTGCTTCGGAGGTGTACGGGAAACCAGAGAGATTGGAAGAGATACAGAAAGAAAATAGAAAGATGCTTCTACATTTAAAAATAAGATTTAAAAATAATAATTATATTATGTGGAGAACACTTGTCAGCAAGGCAGGTGCGACACTTGGCGGAAGCATGTGAAAGACACTCTCCTATTATTTCACATACTCTCCTATTATATAATAAGATTGTGCCAAATGGACCCTTCATCAACACTTTCCTCGCCTACTCCCAGTTCCCTTTCTCGAACCACATTTTTATCATAATATTGACCAAAATAGAATTCAACCTAAATAACATCTTGCGACCTACATAAACAACTGATCAGTAACATCAGAAATCCTCATTTCAATAATTTTTTTACTAAATTTAATCAAGCTATTCTCTCTTAGCTCTAAGTGGCGGCTCATTCTCTTCTTCTCAAAGCCTTCATATAAATCAAAAGCAGAATGAAATAAGGGTGTGACGAAATTGGGCTAGGGTTTGAGGTTGGATATTTAGGAGGGGTATTTGAACCCAAGACGTGGTTGTGGAGGCTCTGATACTATGAAATAATTTTAATTCATCTAAAAGTCTGAACTTATAGAGATATGTGTAAAATATGAATGCTTGGGTCATACATGAGTTCTTAAAATGTGACATGATCATGTTATCATAATTGTGATATAATTATTCTTTAAATTATAAATTTAGTAAAAATAGGAATAACACAAATTGCAATTATTAACCCTAAATAAAATGATTAATGTATACTCATCCTTTATTTTCATAACATAGTCAAATAATTTGGTTACATTCAATGAAAAAAAAATATAAATATCATATTTGATATCTGATGCAGAAGCACAACGAATTAACATAACCTTGCCTATAAAATTAACTCCCAAAATAATTAAAGAGACAGTAAAGAGATGAATAGTGAGACCCTCAAGAGTTGGGACTAATTAAACCATGATCATGTACGCAGCCATAACCGCAACCATCCATACACATGACTTGAGGGGAAATACTTCACCGGCGGCTGAAGTACCCGGTGGTGGAGTTCCAGATCCGGGCATTGGGGCGGGGGTTGGCCCGTCAGCGGATACAGTGATGACGAGCTTCATCCCAGCCGCGCAATCCCCACCAACACCGCTAATATACCACTTCTTACCTGGCCCCGTAAGAGGAATCACATCGATCCCACTCGTGAAAATCTTTGATGTTTTGTTTGAATAGGTGCAACTTTTGAATTCGGTTGCGTTCACCTTTATCACGTTGTGAGTTTTTGGTATGTACACGAATGCTGCACCCATTAATTAACACAAATGTCATTTATCTTCTTTAACACGGGGTACTATATATATATTAACAAGGGGTACTACTGCTAACTAAATGTTAAACATGTTTAAGTTTACAAACTCCCATGTGAAATTTGTTCATAGTATAAAATTGATATCATTGCATTTATAAGGGTTCGTTTGGTATGACTTGGAAATGATAATAGTAATAGGTATAATTGAAGAGTCAATCTCTAAGGGTTATTGATTGCATTGTTATTGTTTGGTTAGAACATTATCAATGAGTATCATGTGAAGTGAATTGAGTGAGTGGGGGTAATCAATTGCTTACTTCTATTCTCATTACTTGTGTATCAAAACTATCAAGCAACATCAATAGAAGTGATTTTCATTACCCACTTTCACTATCCTAACCAAGCGGATCCTAAATTGATACCATTAATTACTCTTATAAACTACTATCAATAATATTTAATGCTATAATATCAATTTATAAGTGTAATGATATCAATTGATAAACATTGTAACATCAGTTTATAAATATAATATTATAAAATAGAAATACATACAGAGGGAGTCGCCGACTCGAAAGTCGTATTGGTGGGCCCATGAAGTGAAATTGACGCCAGTATTCCAAAATACAGAGTTACCTCCCACTAAATAATCAGAAGCCAAAGCTGGAGCAACGGCTGTTGCAACGATCATGGCGATCAACAAACCTCTCAACGCCATATGGAATTTAATTAATTTGGAATGTATTTTCTTCTACTTTTGATTTTTTGTGATTAACGAAATTGGTAAATTATGTATTTATAGTGTTGATTAACGGAATGTGAAAACAAAATTTAACACACTCGTTATATATTCATATATATACGGCCGGCTAAGCGCGGCAGAATATTATAATTGGGAGTAAGTTTTTTTTTTTTTTTTTTTTTTTTTTAAGTTTAGTAACTTTGTTTCGTTTTGAAATTGGTCTAGATTATTTTGACTTTTTAATTTTGGTCCTATAAACTAGTTATCAAAAAATGTGAAATTGATCATTTAACCTATTGTAACAGGTCACCATACGGGTAACCGCCATCTATTTAATTATTTTATTATTTCCTTTAACTTCGAAATGTCACCTAGATTTTTTTAACCCTAATAAATTTGGGTCGAGATTTTTCTGTGTAATTTTTTTGGGAGAAAGGGTGGTATTCTGCGTATTTTGGTTTATTTTTTTATTTTTCGATCAGTTTAGACCCACCCAGTAAACCGACCCGATTTACTTTAACTTTTAATATTCAAATTATTTTTAGACCCGACTCAAAACCTGATCAAATTATTGATATTAAAAAAGTTCAAGTAGCTAGCGCTTCGAAATTAACAAAACAATTACACAAGTGACGATTACCTGCTTGATAACCTGCTGCAGCAGATTAAAAGATCAATTTCAAAAAAATTGAAAATTTACAGGACCAAAATAAAAAAATCAAAACAATCGAGATTAATTTCAAAACTATGTAAAGTAATTGGATTACGAAAAATTTAATCCCACTATAATTCTATGTAATATCCTCAAACAATGTAAAATGGCATTACTATAGATGTATTCTTGCTGCCTACTTTTTGCTCGAATCTACTGTATCAAGAGATTATGAGAGCTAGAGAGATAAAAACGATAGGTGACTATAATAAAGTTAATGATAGATTAAGCATTTAAAAAAATATGATATACTTCCTCCGTGTCCCAGAAGACTTATCACAATTGACTTTGACACGCGTTTTTACGAGCGAGTTTTATATTAGTAATTGAAATGATAAAGTGATTTTTAAGGAGATGTATAATAGATAAGTCCCTCTTCTATCATATCGCTCCTTAAAAGTCACTTTATCATTTCAATTACTAATACAAAATCCGCTCGTAAAAACGCGTGTAAAAGTCAACTGTGCTAAATCTTTTGGGACGGAGGGAGTATATGTTAAAGGAACTAATTCCTCTTGCATATGCTCCAAAAAATATTTAAATTTAACGAGAGAGTTCCTGAGGGCTTACGTACTTATAAATTAAGTTTGATATATTCAGGGAATAATTGATGAATATCACTACAAAAAATATGGGTTTTAGCGACGGTTACCAGAACCGTCGTAATTTGCAACAGTTCTGATCAAACGGTCAAAATCGTTGAGCTTAGTATCGGTTTTTTCTACGGTTCTCATGAACCGAGTCAAATCAGTCAATTTGCGTCCGCAAATCGACCCGAAGCACGAAACACCTCATCACTTGGGCCACCGCCCAAAATGGCATTTTGCAACGGTTTAAAACCGTCGCAAATTTAAATTTGAATTTTCTCGACGATTATAAATTGTCGCTATTAACGATGGTTTTGAAAAACCGTCGCTAAAATTGGTATTATATATCCCAGTATTGTGCATTTTGCACGTTTTTTACGCAAATTGCTCGCCATCTCCATCATCGCTTGAAAACGAAGGAGCAGAACGTTCCGTGCACGCCAACAAGTCTATCCCTCCGTGTTCTTCATTTTAACGGTAATTTTTTTTACTTTTAACCGTTTACTTTTCGTTTTGTGTATATAATTTATATAATTAACTATTTTTATTTGCATGTTCATACGTATATATGCATATAATTTTGATGTTAATTTTCATTTGTTTTAGTTAGTGGTGGACAACATGACATATCGAAACTTTTTGGGTCATATCGTATGTCGTACCGAAAACTTCAGTATGTAAAAAATGCACACTGATATCGTACCAAAATTATCGGTATGTCGAAATTCGATATATCGAAATATCGATATGCAAAAATCACATACTGTTCATACCGAATAATTTCGATATACACCGTGAAAAACTTCGATATACAGTGTGATTCGGTATATACAACTGCAAGTTTTCACCAAAAAAAAAAAGAAGAATTTTATACAAATCTAATGAACGAACATTAGTAAAATTCACAAATCTCATAAAAGGAATATCTATACATATATAAAAAGAGAATAGTCTCCAAATAAACTTGTTCCCGCCCATTCTCCCATATTCTCTCTCTCCACTTTCCTGCAGCAAGCCCAAATTTAATACAGAAGTCCAAAACTAATTTATAAGCTCAAATTTAATATGTTAAATAATTGCAACAAGCCCAAACTTAATTATAAAAGCTCAAATTTAAATATACATCTATAAATACATAATTTTTCACTCCCATTTCTCTCGCTCCACATTAATTAACTAAACCACTATTTAATTCGAATATGTTGAATTATTTTTTTAGTGGCCTTATTTAATTATTTTGTATAAAATTAAACAAATAAATTCTAATTTTTCAAAACTGATATGATAAATTATTAAATTTGGGAAAAATCTCAATATAAATATTTTTAATCAACCTAATAAGTTTAAAATGGTGCATCTTTTTTTAATTTCATTGGTTTCATAATTGTTATTCTCGTGACATAGTATTATTTGACCAATGTAATGAGTATTTTGCTATCTATTTCATTAAATAAATAATTTTCAGATGAATTTTATTTAAATAGATTTAAGACAAATTTTTTTTTAATTAAGCTTCACTTTTCTTTTCTTCTTCAAATATTCAATTTACTTAATTACGTTAATTATGTGTATGTGTGTGTGTATATATATATATATATATATATATATAAATTTATTATATCATAAAATGTCTTATTACAAGCTAACAATACTATTGATGTTGATAAACATTACATATAATTTTTTAAAGATGTAATATCTAATTAAAGTTTCAATGCATTAAACCTTATTTTATATATAATGGATTGACAATCTAATATTAATATACATAAAAAAAATATTGAATTATTATATTAAAAGAGAATTTTATGTGACATACGTGAGACAAACCTTCACTTGAACCTTTACTTGATATTTGAGTCATGAAAGTACTTTTTAAATTAGGTTGGAGCTCTATAAATTCATGATTTATTACATAATATTATAATTGAGACCGAGCATAGCTCGGGTGAAATACAAGTTACTTCTAATAGATCTAACCACTAATTTCATTTGAATATTCTTCAAAATTAATTTTCACGATTGACTGACTTTTACACGTATTTTTACAAATGTTTTATATATTAGTAATGTATTAATAATTAAAATGATAAAATAACGACACGATAGATAAACCCCTCATCTATTATAAAAGTCACTTTATTATTTCAATTGTTAATAGAAAATTCGCTCACAAAACCGCTTCAAGATGAAAATTGATCTGGGACGGAGGCGGTACATATTTTCTTCTATGAAACTAAAATATTAGCAACGCGGAACGCGGCATGCGGCGCCTGAGAGAAGATTCGGTGCCTGAGACTTTTTTTATGTGCGAACCTGTAGGAACGCCGCATGCTGGGGAGACTGAGAAAGATGGGAGGGAAGTTGCGCGGATGTGGCGCCTGAGAGAGAGATGGGGAAGAAGATCCGCAGAGGAGACGAGAGAGAAGATAGCGGATGAATTTGGACTTTGGAGTTTAACCAAATAGATCTGACTTATATTCTAGCGGGCTTCATCGAATTAATTAACACTAAATGGGCTTGGTATGATGGGTTTGGTTAAATGGGCTTGGCATAATGGTTTAATGTGCTTGGCATGATAGGTTTTAATTAATTAAACATATATATAAAATAATTATAAAAAGAATTCCCGAAATACCGCGGAATACTTAATTTTCATATCTTTATTATACCGAAATTTTCTGTATGATATCAAACTATACCGAAATTTTTGGTATACCGAAAATTTTGATATATTCGATACTTTTCGATATGATAAATGCGTTATATTGACATTTTCGATATTTTGTCCACCCCTAGTTTTAGTTGATAGATTGATGATAGATTGAGATTTAATTTAGGAATGTTTTATTTTGATTTAATTCATTTTTTATTGATGATAGATTGAAGTTTATGAATTTGTTAGATACATTAAGTTTTAATTTAATAAATTGATTGACTTACTTAACCAGAATAGTTGATTAATTGATGTTAGATGTTAAAATTGTTAGATTGTTGGTTGAGTAGGAAATGAGTTTGATCCAACTTAGTTGAGACTCTACCTAGATTTATTTAATTATTTAATTATTTATTTAGTGAAATATGTTTAGATTTTTTTTTTAGATATATTATGATTTAGTGATATATGTTAAAATTGTTAGATTATTGGTTAACTATGAGATGAGTTTGACTCAATTCAGTCGAGACTCTGTCAAAATTTATCTATTTAATTAATTTAATTAATTAATTGATTTACTGAAGTATATATGTTTAGAATTTTTTTAGATATATTATGATTTAGAAATATATGTTAGAATTGTTAGATTGTTGGTTGACTAGGAGATACATTTGAATCAATTCAGTTGAGGCTCTACCAAAATTTCATAAAAAAATAATTTATTGATATAGTGTATTGTAATTTAATTAATTAATAAATTTAATGTTTAATGTAGATGAGTGGTCAAGGCGGTGATGACGTCCCAGCTCATCCTACCCCATCAGACTAGTAGGAAGAAGGTACCCAAACCTTGTCTTCTCCCTCACAGTCTCGTCCATGCGTCCCTTCCCACACAAACCCGTAGACCACCCTCGTCCTCGCAAGATCATGTCCCACACCACCCTCACAATCTCTCGGGTTGAGTTCGGGCTCGGCCAAGGCATCTTGTCATCCGACTGGCACGAGCAACTCATCCCATTTGCTTTTCGATCTTTATGCCAGACAGTAAGTAATTTTTTTTGTTTAATTATAGAATTAATTTAATATTGATTTTTAATTTTTTTTTAATGTTTCAGGATTATACCCGGTCACGAGGCTTCTGTTTTAATCACTAACTCCATCTTGCGTGGAGAATATGCTTTCAACGCTTACAATTGGAAATGTGTGCCAAAAGACCGTCACCATATCTATTTCGACGAGTTTAGGGTACAACATCAGTAAATTGTTTATTGAAGCTATAATATTAGATTGCGTAGATACATATTTCAGATACATATTAGATTGTGCCAAGAAACACTGATATGTGAGGGGCTAAGCAAACTTAAATATCATTGTTTACCACATATGTTTTTTGCCCGTACAATGCAAGGGCCTGATATAATTTTTTATTTATTTATTTATTTATTTTGAATGCATTTATATATTTGGCGTTACAAAGAGACGATGGAATTGTGAATTACATAGAATAATACCTCAAAGTTTCAAGTTACAATTTGTTTTTTTACTTAATTTTATAATTCATATTGTTTATCTTCTTAATCTCTTAACAAAAACATACCTGTTACATGTATCTTTGTAGATATATAGATGTCTATTAGGCAAATTTCCTTCTGATTTGATAATCTGTAGCTTGTACTACATTCAGGCTCCTTGAAGTGATTCAACAATTCTCATTAGTTTCATTTTTTGGCGAATGAATACAGCTCCTCCAAAGTCGGAACAACAAAAACTTTTATAATGGTGCTCGAGCAAGATTTTGTGGTCTTCGTTTCAATATAAGGTTCGCCACCTATTGTTCACCAGAGCGTCGGCTGCGATCAGAGGAGCAACAACCATCAATAAATAAGTAATTAAGATCAACTATATACTTCATATCTAATTCCATAAATCAATCTCTTAAACTACATAAGAAATATATAATCAAGATGCAAGAATTGCCTATTTGAGTTAAGCTCATTGGTTCTCGGAGAATTTGATCATGCAGCATGTAAGAGGAAGAAACGTCGCGTAAGAGAAGAAACCAATTAATTTTGCAGCCTCACAACACATATTCCTGCAATACTATAAAATAGAAATTGAGAATTCAATGTAGATGCTCTAAGCATCACAGGATGTGACATATTAAATAATGTGAAAGTCCATTTGAGAGCAACAATTTTTTCAGAAGTAAGATACTGTTTCTTATCACAATGACTTTCATCTTTCAAATAGATTCTACATATCAGTGCCATGCATATGTAATGATATATTTGAAGAATCATAAAACTTCCATGTGAACGTTCCAAGAGAGTGGAAATCATTAGTTACCGGTGTATGAGTGGAATGACAGACGCATCACACCATCTTCCGTATTACTGATATCTGTTTAAAATTCAAAATAAAAATTACAAATCAGAAATCATACTTGAGTGAAAAACACAGTATACAGACATATTATCTGATCAATAGTAGAAGTTGCAAGAATCCGAAAAGCCATATGCATGTTACATATCAATTACTTACTCCATAAACTTTAGAAAAAAAATGCACGCATCAATTAAAATTGAGAATTTGACACTTAAAATGTAAAACTACATGTCACAGCATAGTATGTACGACACACTTCAAATATGCACTCCAAGAAGATCTACTAAACAGTATGCAAGATCAGATATCTACAAATGTCGTACCTCGTCAAACTAAACTTTATTATTGTACAAGCACCAGTAGTAACCTAAGAATTGTATTTCAATTACTTGAAAGTGCAATACAAACATCATTGTATCCTAAATTGTATCAGAACATTTCCTATAACAACCATCCAAAATCTCTTCACTATGCAGGTTGTGGAAAACATTAAAACATATATAAATAAATGACTAAATTGCGTCATTACGAAAAAAGTGATTACTTTCGCCACATTGCATTAGAGAAAGCAGCGATCGGAAAATAAATCATAAATTCTCTTCAGAAAACAGAAGCATGCAGTCGTAGAGATTTTAACTAAAAGCTTCAATAATTTCCAAAGTAAGATCAGAATCACTGTTGGCTACAACAATGAATAAATAACAATCAATTCACAATTTATACTTTTCAAAGCACATAGATACAATTTCACATTGCTGGCTCGCTTTTATCATGAATAACTCAGATGCCAAAGTACCTTAAATATTGTATCGACAACCTCAAAGAAAGGACCTATTGTGTTTCACCCTCCAGTGAAGATAACCCCACAAACCAAATTCAGATTCTACACCACGAATTATAAAGATAGCAAACTGAAAAATTAACAAATGAAATACACACTACATATGTATCACATTTATAAAACCATCAATGCATTGGTCTAGATTCATATTAAATCAACTGATGTAGATCTTTATTCCATAAAAACAGATGATATGGAAGAATGTATGGAATCAATCATATACCTGACGGTTACCCTTCTAGTCTTCTTCACCTCTTTAACCTTTCAAAAAACAAAATTTCATAAGTTCTTGCTACAACTAAGTAAATAAATTGAGTTGGAGCTCCTTTTCATACACTCAACTTAAACAAAGCTCTGCCATCATTGTTGCATGAAGTCTTTTTTAAAAAAAAAATTCAGAACATATACAGAGTATATCTCATTCCGAGAAGTAATAGTAGAAGTGGCTGAAAGATTAGGCAGTGACCAACGCGTAGTAAATCCTTATCCTCAATTAAAATCAATAACCTACTCGACTCGCAGAATATAAAATTATGCAATTATAAATATTAAATATAAAACATAAGTATCAACAAATTGATATTAAGCAAGTTGATCAACTGAAAAGTTGATCGTATATTTCAGAAAAGGCATATAAGATTTAGAAAACCAAGTAAGCTTCTGGAATTGCAATGTATTAATAGTTGGACAAAGTATCCTGAAAGAAGAAACCCAGTAATCTTCAATACTTTGTTGGATAATTTCTTTAATTGAAGAAGATGTATTTACCGTCAAAGTTTCAGGGCAAACTATGTTTTCAACAGAATATTGGAATTGGAGGCGTGAACAACATTGGTTGTAATATGTCTTTCACATGAATTGCAACCCAATACAATAAGAAAATTTTAAAAAGAACAATGATTTACATAGATCAAAGAATCACACATTTAACCTGCAAAAATATAATCTAGTATAGTAGTAAGCCACAATGTACAAATTCAGGATTGTAATAAAAACGTAACTGCTTATACATAACTTAGAGGAGGATCATAGAAGTGTTCTGTGATCTGCATTTGTCATTTGAAGAGTAAGGATACTCGTCACCATACCTATCAACCATGAGCAGAAGAACATAATTGATGGAGACAAAGATGAGTAAATACAATTATTCAGAATTTTGTAGAGCATACTTGATGGTGACAAAGCTGCTGAAGTTGGATAAACATTCTTGGAGAAAAAAAGTTTTTTGGTCCCATAACTTTTCTGTAATTCAATTTTGGTCCCAAAAAATTTAACTATCCAATTTTAATCCTATTTAACTAAAACGACGTCGTTTTCAATCAAAATTTGGGGATTTCAGATCGGGCGTGTGACAAAAAATGACCATTTTTTTTATCGAAAACGAAGTCGTTTTAGTTAAATAGGAACAAAATTGGACAAACACAAAAGTTATGGGACCAAAATTGGATTGCAGAAAAGTTATGGGACCAAAAAACTTTTTTTCTCAACATTCTTGAATGGTATTCCTTTGCATCCTTGACAATCCTCCATTAGCAAACAGGCTTTTCTTTCATGATTCGGCCAATAACCTTGAATCCCGTAGAAAATTCAACGTCCAATCCTAAACGCATCAGATTTTTGGAAATACCAAGCAAAGGAAAATCCTATAACATTAAACTGCATAACACCGAGACTGAAAAATTATCAAACCGAGACTTATCATTTGCTTTTATTTCTTCAATTAACAAATTAAATTGATCACTAAATTTTGAAAAAAAATAGATCAATAAATATGAAGCGCATTTTATTATCACAAAGAAGAAAACACACTTACCTCACTTACATGCACTACTACACATTTGAGCTTGGAGAGCTCCACTTGGAGAGCCCTTTTAGAAATAGCTCTCCAAAATCGCCCTTGGAGAGAGGTTTTTAATTAAAAATAAAAAATAAATTAAAAAGCGGTTGTAAACCGCTCTCCAAGAGAGAGCGGTTCAGAACCGCTCTGCAAGCTCCAAGAGAGAGCGGTTGATAACCGCTCTGCAAGACCCTCCACTTGGAATGTGGTTCAGAACCGCTCTGCAAGAGAGAGCGGTTCTGAACCGCTCTGTAAGGGATGAATTCTGCAGCCCTATACCTGAGCCCCGTGCCCCCATCGCGTTTTTAATTTCTAATTTTCTCACACTGATATTCCCTCATCTCTCTCGTCCAAACCCTTCTCCATTTTTTCGGCAGTCGCTGCCACCTCCTCCCTCCATTGCCGTTACGTACGCGTCGCCCTCTTCCTCCCCTACCGCCGTACGTGCGTTGCCTGGCCTCCACCTCCTTCCTCCACTACCGTGCCGTGCGTCACACCCTCCACCTCCCCTACCCAACCTCCTCATCCTCCCCTACTCCCTCCCTCCTCCCCTCCCTTCCCACTTTTTTCTTCATAGGTAATTTAATTATTGTATTTTAATGTTTATATATATATGTATGTGTGTATATTTATATATGTATATATATATATATATATATATATATGGTAGGATATATATAGTCATGTTAATTAGCTAGATTAATTAATTGGTTTCTAGTTTTTGTTTGAATATTAAGATTGTTTAATTTAGTTTAATTGTTGTTATATGTTAATTGTTGTTATATAGATTAATTGTTGTTATATGTTTAATTGTTGTTATAGATTAATTAATTGGTTTGTTGGTTTATTTGTTTGTTGTTGTTTTTGTTATATGTTTGAATATATATAGTCACGTTAGAATTAATTGTTGTTTGATTAGATTGTGGTTAATTGGTTGTCAATTTGTGTGTTGTTTCACTCAAAAGTATTAGTTGTTTGATTTAAAGGTATTAGTTGTTTCATTTAAAAGTATTAGGTATTTCATTAAAAGGTACTATTAGTTGTTTCATAAAAAAGTATTAGGTGTTTCATTGATAGGTATTAGTTATTTCATTCAAAGGTATTAGTTATTTCATAATAAGGTATTAGGTGTTTATTCAAAGGTATTAGTTGTTTTATTAATAAAAAAGTATTAGAAGTTTCATTTAAAGGTATTAGTTATTTCATTGAAAGGTATTAGTTTTTTCATAATAAGAAATTAGGTGTTTTATTCAAAGGTATTAGTTGTTTCTTTAAAAAGTATTAGACGTTTCATTCAAAGATATTAGTTGTTTCATTCAAAAGTATTGTTGTTATGTGTGATTAATGTTGGTTTAATTATATTGTTGTTAGTAGCTTGGATTAATTGTTGTTAGTACGTGGCTTGAATTAATTTTTGTGTGTTTCAAATGAATAAGATGATTAATAATATATGGTACATTAGAAAATTAAAATGAATGTAGATTAAGTATAGTTAGGTATGCTTTTAGGTTTAATATTTTTAGATACATTGTCTTGAGAAACAGTCTTCATATTGTATTTCCTATAGGCATTTAGTTCTATATGGATCGAAAGTGGCTTCGAGCAGATCGATTATCAGATGAGTATAGGAATGGGGTGGAAGAATTTTGTAATCATGCAATTAGACACTGCACCGACCCTCGGTACATTCCATGTCCTTGTTGGAAATGTATGAATGGAAAAACCGTCAGTGGTCGAGAAAGTCTGTTTGACCACTTGATGATTCACGGTATTGATAAAACATATACCGTTTGGACATATCATGGTGAGAGAAGAGATGGATGTAGCTCAAGCAACCTAGAAACTTACTTTAGGTTTGAAGATACAGTGGATGCGGATATTTTCGATGATGTACCGACTGTTGATACATCGAGTGGGGATGACGATGATCTGCGAGATCACCCTTATATGTCAGAGAAGTTAAGGGATTCTGCTGGATTACCACTGTGGCCCAGGTGTAAGAAGGCAACAAAACTGTCAGCTGTGTTGATATTGTTCAACCTAAAAGCAGCTCACCAGTTGTCCGATGAGTGCTTTACAAGTATGCTGGAAACAATTAGTGGTCTACTGCCTGATGGAAATGTACTGCCTAAGAGAGCATATGATGCTAAACAAATGCTCAAGTCCATTGGGTTAACACATCAGAAAATTCATGCTTGTCCGGGTGATTGTATCTTATTTCGAAAGGAGTATGCAGACCTCGATGAATGTCCCAAGTGTGGGCTAAGGCGATATAAGAAAAATAAATCTCCCGCGAAGGTGATGTGGTACTTTCCAATAATACCAAGATTCAGGAGAATGTATAGTAGCGTTGTTGATGCTAGAAATTTAACTTGGCATCATGATGATAGGATCAAAGATGGAATGCTAAGACACCCTGCTGATTCACCCCAGTGGAAGACATTCGATGTCAGGCATCCAGAATTTGGCACCGAGCCACGACACTTGCGTCTTGCACTCTCAACTGACGGAATGAGTCCGTTCGGTATCCAAAGTACCAACCACAGTACATGACCAGTGATTCTATTAGTTTATAATCTTTCACCTGAGTTGTGCATGAAGCGCACTAACATGATGTTGTCTATGTTGATATCAGGACCCAAACAACCTGGTAATGACATAGATGTATATCTGACTCCTGTGATTGAGGACTTGAAGCTCCTGTGGGATGAGGGTGTCGATGTGTATGATGCTTGTAGAAAGGAGAATTTCAAGTTGAAGGCCATGTTGTTTGGAACTATCAATGACTTTCCCGCTTACAGGAATCTATCTGGATATAGTGTGAAGGGGGCCGATGCATGTCCTTGTTGTACCAAGAAGACACATCACATTCGATTGAGTCATTGTAGGAAGACCATTTATATGGGACATAGGAGGTGGTTGGACCCAACCCATAAGTACAGAACAATGGCCGATGCATGCGATGACACAATCGAGACAGGTGAAGCACCACGTTTATTGTCAGGTTCGGATGTATTGAATGAGATGAAGAATATCGACACACAATACGGAAAGATCTTCGCAAAGAGTGTCCCCACTAGCGGTTGGAAGAAGGAATCAATTTTCTTTCAATTGCCCTATTGGAAAGAGTTGTATGTTAGACACTTCATTGATCTAATGCACATTGAGAAGAACGTTTGTGCCAGCTTGCTCAACACTCTCCTAGCTGATAAGAAGTCCAAGGATGGTTACAATGCAAGAATGGATATGATTGATATGGGAATAAGAGCTGAATTAAAACCTGTGCCTAGAGAAAGTGGTCAACCGTTCTTACCTCCTGCTGCACACACCTTGTCCAAGAATGAGAGAAAAGTGTTACTTCAGACGCTAAAGGATGTGAATGTTCCAGAGGGTTATTCGTCCAACCTACAGAAACTTGTATCAGATGCTGGCGTGAGACTGATGAATCTGAAATCGCATGACTATCATGTCATCATGGAGACTTTCTTGCCCATTGCAATACGTTTTATCCTGCCTGAAAATGTGTGCATAACCATAACAAAGTTATGTTGGTTCTTCAAGGCAATGAGTAGCAAGGTCATAGATCCTAGAAAATTGCTTGGTTTTCAAAGACAGATTGTGGGGACGCTCTGTGAGCTTGAGATGTATTTCCCTCCATCATTTTTTGATATAATGGTTCACCTAACCGTTCATTTGGTACACGAGACAAGGATGTGTGGTCCTGCTCGTATGCGATGGATGTATGGTGTAGAGAGATATATGAAAGTGCTCAAAGGATATGTGATGAATATGTCAAGGCCGGAGGGATGCATTGCAGAACGCTATTTAGTAGAAGAAGCAGTCGAGTACTGATCTGAATTCATTCCGGATGTCGATACAATTGGACTTCCAATTACTCGGTACACCAATAGGATGGATGTTGAAGGCATTACCGGTGGTCAATCTGTAAGTGTTAGTATGGAGGAACTAACACGGATGCACTTGTGCGTACTTTACAACACGGTCGACGTGCTTCCTTTTATTGACCTGCATATCCAAGCACTTGCTGAGACATTTCCCAACAGAGATAGATCATGGATTGAAGTTGAGCACAATCGCACGTTTGTTGACTGGTTCAATGGTTATGTAGCAAATATGTTGTCACGGGATAAAGAATCAGTGAATGAAAGAGTTAAGTGGTTATCTAGAATGCCTGATAGACATGTGTATTCGTACAAGTCTTATCTTATTAACGGATACACATTTTATACCAGAGATCATGATGCCACAAGTACAATGTAGAATAGTGGGGTGTCCATTACTACAACTGCAGGGGATCAATCGAATACTACTTACTTTGGACAGATTGTAAACATTTGGGAACTCTACTATGTTGTTCACCGACAACCAATCTTTGAGTGCAGTTGGGTGAGGATCCCTAACGGGGTCCAAGTTGAAAGATCTGGGTTCGTACGCGTTGATTTGAAGAATGTGGGATACAAAAATGACCCTTACATAATGGCCAGTCAAGCTCAACAAATTTTCTATGTCCCCGACCCAGTTAATAAGAAATGGTCCATCGTGGTTCTGTCAAACAAATTTAACACTAGTTACCAAATTAGCGACCACGTCAATGAAGATGTTGACACTATCGATGATCCTTTTCAGAACTTCACTCATTCTGTACCCTCTTTCGATGATCTTGCAAATTCACGCCCGTACCAGAGAATAATTGTAGATGTGGATGAATATGACAATCTGGATCTTGTTAACATTCATGGTCATGAACGAGAAAAGTCAACCAAAAATGAAAAAGAAAAACAAGTGCTAAAAAGAAATGTACAACTTTATTGATTGTGTTTGCTTCTGCTTTATTAAATGTTGTTTCTTTTGCTTTATTGAATGTTATGTCTTCTGCTTCCTTAAATATTATTTGTTTTTTGTTTATTAAATGTTGTTTTTCTGTTTTACAGGATCATGTCTTATCTGCCACATCCCGGAGATGATGGAGATGATGATGGAGTATATTTAGGAGATCATGGTGATGATGATCAACATCATATTGATGATTTGGATCAGGGTGACACTTCTGCTCCCACCACTAGCAGCTCTGGGGATAAGCGTAGCAGAGGTATAGTCACGATGTCTTCTGTTAAGAGGGCTCGTAGCAAGGGGAAACAAGTTCAGGTAATTTTATTAGAATTGAACAGTTGAAATTGTAATTATATGATTGGTCATTGAATCTAATTAAATAATATGTTATTGCAGTTATCATTCAATGAATATGGGCAGGCAATCGGTAAACAGAGTGAGACGTTGTCTTTCTACCTTGGAGCTGCAGTTAGTCGTATAATCCCTATTGTGCTGCCATCTAAGGACTAGCGTAGCGACAAACTCACTTCTTTGAAAGAAAGATTATGGGATGAAATTTCGGTATGTTAATTATATATATGCTTATTGAAAGTTGTTGTATGATTACTGAATCCAGCAACCATTGTTATGTTATATGCGTACAGAGTACATTTCTCGGCCTTGATCATTCAAAGAAGAAGAAAATACTGTCGCAACCTGGACTATTGGCCAAGAATTTTTGGGCTTGGCTGAGAAGTCAAGCACGAAATCCGGATACTGGTCTTTACTCGGCTAGTCCGCCCGAGGCCTATCAGAATTGCCCGTCGTGGTGGCCCCATACTGGGAAGAGTTTGTGCGACGATCTATGAATGATGAGTTCCAGGTAAAATTGATAAATATCATTTAATGTCCTATGCTTTTCAGTGTTTATCGTATTTGTATTAAACTGTAGCTACTAAGCGAGAAAAATCGCACACAAGCCAAATCAATGGAGCGCGATATCGTGGCTCGAATAAAGGTTATGAACGCATAAGAGAAAATTTGGTAAGATCAAAATCCTAACATTTTATTTTGTTTATATATTTACTTTTAATATATCTAATAAGGGGACACGTTAATTACTATCGTAGAAAGAAGAAAAAAAGAAAGTTGGAGAGATTATGCCCGTTGTTACCCGTTTTGAGTTATTTCAAACTACCAAAAAGGCTCGAGATGCGAATATTCTCGATTCCAGTGCACAACGTATCATCGAAGAAGGGGTAAGCTATCCATTAATTTGTCTTTGAATTACAAACTATTATTTCTAAACAAATGATTAAATAATTATCTTTTGTAATTCAGGAGCGTTTATCTCAGACCATGACGCCCGAAGACATCCGCTTTGTCGGTACCGATGATCTACTTGGACGGGCTTTAGGTCGTCAGGAGCATCCCGGCCGATTACGGAGTGTTGGATATGGCGTCACGAAGTCATCATTGACCATGTTACCTGCTCTTCAAGCCATGAATATGGTGGGTATACTTTCGGATAAGGTTGCCCAGATGGCTAAAGAGTTGGAACAGATGAGGTTCGAGAGACGCTCACATCACGGAATGTTCGCTAGTGGAGCAAGCTGTGAAAATAGGGTCGTTGATGCTATGTTTTCGGCTAATGCTAGGGATGATTTTATTGAGGCACTTCGAAACGAAGTACCGCAGGTATCAGATGTGTATCACATTTATTTTAATTAAAGACTAGTATATATATTAAAATTTTCTAACTAAATATCTTATTCGAACAGTCATCGACCTCATGCTACCTTTATTTGGAGAATCCTACTCGGTTGGTGGCTACAGGAACGTTGTTCAATACCTCCGATGGAGTTATTCATGGTAGTCCCATCACTCCTGGTTTCGTGAGGGTCACACTCGATGCACCCATAATCGGAGAAGAGGATTCACCGGTGCCTAAACCAATTGATGAAGCCGCCACCGTTTTAACGGTGGCGGGGCACTTCATCGAATGGCCGACCAACTTGGTATCTCTGACCATGAAGGTAAATTTAATATATGTTATTAAAGTTCATTATCTTATTTGTCGTTCTAAATAATGTTGCAAATTGATTGTAGAAACTGTCGACACCACAAAAGCCTAAACAAAAATCAAAGGGTGTCGCAGCCAGTCAGAGGGAGATAACGAGGGACTCCACTATTGGTGATCGCAGACTTGGTTATCCCTTGCCTGGAGAGTTAGATCACGACTACACCGTACAGAATACGGTGGAAGTGATAGTGGAGTCCTCTGACTTCGATATGATCACAATTCCTATGAATGCTTACTTTCATCGGAATTCTATTGAAGAATACATCATTTGGGAGCATGTGATCGAAGTCGTAAATGACCAGTGGTTGAGTGCTGTTGGGAGATGAATTTTAATAAAGACTTATGATTTTGATTAGATCCCAAAACCCCTGAGTATGACATGTTCAGAAAGATCTTGATAGTTGAGTCGATTCGCTTTTAGAATTATCGATGTTATCCGGGCAACGAATGTATAGTCAGATATATAGTTCAGATAGTTATCAAGACTCGGAGGATATCGAAAATCAAGACTTCGGCAGGAAGATTCAAAGACAATACCAATATGTCTCGAAGACCTCAAGACTCGTAAGACTCAAGGCTTAGAAGACTCTAAAGACACAAGATCAAGACCGAGAAATCAAGATCAAGAATATCAAGGCGAGTAATTCATCAAGACTCAAGAATGTCTTTAATGCTCAAGATGAACCTCAATCTTCCGAGACATCAAATATATCTATCCGGGTTGATGCAATATCGGTAAGATCGCGATTTCCTTAGAAAGTTGGATATCCGCCAAGACATTCAAATGCAGACAAAAGGAACTAAGTCAGAAGTGTTGTTAAGGTTATATCAAACTCAGAGTTTGTAACCAAAAAGAGCCGTTGAAGATGTGTACCTTTAACTGGAGACAAAAGTCAAAAAGAGGAAGACGACATCGTACCATCTCCGACAATCGACAAAGGATGTGTCAAAAAAAGATGTCAGATGTATGAAAGTTCCAGACTGCAAAAAGTGAAGACCGGCTACATGAAAGGCTATTGCCTAAAACGTATTGGGGAGTGTCAAACCCTAAATATAGCCGTTTCACACACCACAAGAGGGAACTCACGAAGCTATCTCTCCAACGGATAGTTTTCAAAAGTGACCTTGGTGTATGCCTATAGATACTGGTGACCCTCTACATTGTAAGGTTACGGGAAATTTATACACAACTCAAGAGCTCAAACTTATTCTTGCAAAAGTGAAAGCACTCGAAAAACCTTGAATTTCCCAAGTGCTTCGACATTGAAGAGAGCTCACTATACTAAGCCTAGCTTGATAAGAAATATCCAAAGCTTAGTCGAGATATCCTAACCCTTTGCATTGTGCTTCATTGTAAAGGATATCTCATCCTAGTTGGAAACCAACCAAGAAACCCCAAACCCTTGTGAAGGTAGTTGAAGTGTGTTTGTTGGTGAGAAAGTGTTGTAAAGAGTTAGTAAACTACGTGGAGTAGTCAGAAAGCTCTAGAGGAGAAGTTAGTAAGCTGCTGTGGGTAGTCCGGAAGCTTGTGTGTGATTGAGTAAGTAAACTACGCAGGTAGTCGAAAAGCTAAAGGTCGGGTTGAGTAAGTAAACTACGTGAGTAGTCGAGAAAACTCGTAGGCCGAAGTTGAGTAAGTAAACTACGAGGGTAGTCGAAAAGCTCGAAGTTGATAGTGAATTTCTCCAAGAGTCGGGAGAGGACGAGGAGCTTGAGTTTCCCGAACCACTATAAATTGTTGTGTTCTTTATTGCTTTCCTTATCTCAGGCTTATCTATTGCATTAACTTGATTTTGAAAGCATACTTTTCACCGATATTCAGGTTGAATCAATCCAATCGGTTGCATAAGTGAATCACACCTAATCACTATTTCATAAAGGGAAGATTTTTCAAAGAATGCTTAAAACGAGTATAAACTAAGGGCCAACCATTCAAGACAAACGAGTAGCTAGAAACAGATAGTTACCAAACCGAACGCATTCTTCTCGAGGGTTCAAGAAAGTTAGTTATCGATCCAAGCAACTCGGGATCTCTGACACTCGGGACTCGGTTGGGATTATCCGAGGTATCCGAAAAGCATTTCGGATTACTTGCCTCAAGAGACTTTGACTCAGAGCGATCTGTGCTTCTCAGGACCTAATCTTCAGGATTATCTGACCCAAGCTGACCTCTGTAAGAAAAAGTTTTAAAAACACTAAACACGTGTATTCCCCCCATACACGTGTAAGACTCATTTGCACCGGGACCAACAAGTGGTATCAGAGCGTTGGTTCAACTTGACCACTTTCACGTGTTGACCAAAGTTTTATTTTTTAAAAATATTTGTGGTCTATCTGAACTGATCTTATTTGCTGAAACTTTTTTATTTTTCAAAGAGATCAGAAAAATGTCTTCTAAAAAACTTCCCATGTTCTCAGTGGAGAACTATGACTTATGGAAACTTAGAATGCAGGCTCATCTGTATTCCAAACATGAGCGTATGTGGAGAGTGGTCTCTCAAGGACCATTCCAATTTCTTCAGAGTGAATCCCGGAGGAACGAAGATGAGAGAATTGATCCTAGAGCGAGAATTTCCTAAGTCCGATGACCAACCCGACTCGGAGGAGAGAAAGTTAGTCAATCTAGACTACATTGCAAAAGACACACTATATACAAAGACATTTGATGTTGGTGTGATGGGAATGATCTCTCACTGTAATACTGCTAAAGAGATTTGGGATACACTAGCTGTTATGTGCCAAGGCACATATCATATAAAAGAAAACAAACTTTCAAAGGGCAATTGGAAAGTTTGATAGTTTTGAAATGGATGATGGTGAATCAATAGACAAACCGAAGTCGATTCAATAAAGATCATGAATGATCTAAATGCACTTGGAAAGAAATACCCACAGAGAGAAGTGGCATTGAAAATTCTTAGAGGTCTGTCTAAGAAATGGGATATTCATGCAGTGGTGATTGAAAACACCAAGAATATTAACTAAATGCCATACCAACAAGTCTTCTCTGAGCTGAAAGCCTATGAATTTGTAATTGATAAGAAATCCAAAAAGGCTGACAGCAAAGATGATTCTTCATCTAGTCAGAATGTGGCTTTTAAAGCCAAAGATAAAACCTCAGAAAAAGCTAGAGAGTTCGAGAACCCCCATGCCAAAAATCGATGAGCTTGAGGAAAAGCTAAAGACCGATGGCAAGGAGGTTTGATAGACTTAATAGTAGATTTGGAAAATACAAAAACTATTACAGGAACCACAGGTACAAGAAGAAACCTGAGGACAGACCAACTGAGAAGAAGAAAGACCTGAAAGCTGAAGGATCTTCATCCAAGAGGAAGGACTCCAGTCCAAAGAAGAAAATGATCAGGATGATGATGCCAACAGATGCTATAATTTCCAGAAGAAAGGTCACTTCCAAAGATGATTGTCCGTGATTTGAGTGCTAAGGAGAGAAGAGAAAAGGCAAGCTAAAAGAGACCGTAAGTTCTCTAGCAAAAAGGCCATGGTTGCAGAAGAAGAAAACTCTGAGGAGGGATCTAGCTCTTCAGATGAGATATTCTCAGACAACGAAAGTGATGACATCTGTCTGATGGCCATCGAGGAGGTAAACTCTTCTTTCTCTGTTGTTGCTCCTACACTAGCACAAGAGTTTTCGTTTCCACAAAAATCATTTTGACTCGATGGATTCTTTTGAGAATCTGATGAAGGACTATGCTGTTTTGCAAGAACTGCTAAATAGAACTCAAGAGCAGAATAAGGAACTGAAAGCTGAAAATCTAAAATGGAAAGACTCTAGCAATATTGAAGTCACTTCTCAATTAATGGGAGCTACTGATGAACTGGATGTTCTGAAAGTACAACTCTCGTGAGAAAGAGAAGTTGATAATGTCCCTCATTTGAAAAGCTAGAGAAATCCATCAAGAGATTCAATTAATCGAATCGAAGTTCAATGACCTCTCCGAGAAGCATAAAACTCTACAGACTATGAGGATAGTGCACGTAAGAAGTTAACTCTATTGAATAATGCATCTAATGTAATAGATGAAATTCGAGTTACCAGAGATCCGTGACTATAAAATGCTGGATTGGGATACATTCCGGGGGAACCTCACAAGGTCATCTAAATGTTTGCGTCAAAGAAAGAAGACTATCTTTGTAAAACCAAATGACACCTACACTTCAAACCAAGAAATGCCCAAGGTTGTAGACAAGGGAAAAGGACCTATGGTCTCAAAAAAAACCGAATGATCGTTTAGAAAGCCCAAACCTCGGTGAAGGCTAGAAAACCCGAGTAGTCTGGCTGAAAGTTTCGTGAAGTACTTCAAAGCCTCGTGCTAAGAATGCAAACCCGAAAGGCTCCACATCAACTACCATCGAGGAATCCTCGATGAGAAACACTCAAGCAGAGACATTCTCAATCGAAGAGACCAAGTCCTCGAAGATCTTTGAAAGACCCAGTTCGATCAAAGATGCATAACCCGAACCTCACTTGCCTAAGGGTAAAGGTTATCTGAACCCGAGTCATCAAAGATTTAGACTAGCTACACAAAAGCCTAAGCATCTGAACAGAAGGCCTGAACCAAAGAAGAATTCTAAGGCGCATGTTCATGCTAAAGCTAGCACACATATACAGAAAACTGCTAAGGCACCCAGAGTAGTGGATGTATATGTTGATGTTTATGGAAGACAAATTAGCCACTCTAAAGTGATTAGAGTTGTCAGGCAGATTTGGATTCCGAAAGGTACAGCTAACCTCGTAGGACCCTACACAAATTGGGTACCTAAGAACTAATTTGTTTTTCAGGAGGAAAACAAGGGCACTAAGCTGATGAAAGATCACATGGCACTGATGAGCAGAGATGAAAAAGCTCCTGATGTATGGTATCTTGACAGTGGATGCTCAAGACATATGACAGGATTCAAGAAGATGCTCAGTGACTATGTTGAACAAAGAGGCCCACAGATCACTTTTTGGAGATAACTCCAAGGACGTGATCAAGGATATGGAACTTTGGAAATCGACTTCACCATATCCATGGTGTTTCATATGTATCTGGATTGAAGCATAACTTGCTTTCAATTAACCAATTCTGTGATAAGGGTTTCAATGTAGAGTTCTCCAAGAACTTATGTTTTGTGAAAGATGATACATCACAGAAAGTATTACTGACTGGTACAAGAAAAGGGAATGTGTATCTTGCTGATTGGAGTTCAACTCCTAAAGATACATGTTTAGTTGCTAAAAGTTCCACAGATACCAAATTTGGTTATGGCATAAAAGAATGAATCACCAATTTCAAAAACCCCAACAAGCTTGCAAGATTAGCTCTTGTAAGAGGGTTGCCTAATGAAGTGTTCAAGAAGGAACACATTTGTGATGCGCTGTAAAGGAAAACAAGTCAAAGCATCATTTAAAAGCAAAGTAGAAGTTTCTACCGAGAGAATACTTCGTTTTGATATGGATCTGCTTTGGTCCTATAACACCTGTGAGCACTAATGGCAGGAAATACACATTGGTAGTAGTTGATGACTACTCAAGATATACTTGGGTCATATTCTTACTCAGTAAGAAAGAGACTCAGATAAAGCTGCCAGAATTACTGAAAAGACTCAGTATTGAGAAAAATCTGAGTGTGGTCAAAATCAGATCTGACAAAGGAACTGAGTTTATAAATCATATCATTTCTGATTATTGTGCAGCAAATGGAATTCTACATGAAACATCAGCTGCAAGGACCCCTCAACAAAATGGTGTTCCTGAAAGAAGGAATAGGACTCAAAAGAAGTTCGCAAGGACAATGATTCTTTGGCCGATATTCTTAAAAGGTTTTAATTTGAAGTCATCAAACACTGCATGCTACTCTCAGAATAGATCCATGCTGACAAAAAGTCAAGGCAAAACGCCTTATGAGCTTTGGAATGAAAGGAAGCCTCTTGTTTCTTTCTTTCGTGTGTTTGGTTGCAAGTGTTTCATACACAATAATGGTAAAGATCAGTTGAAAACATTTGATAGTAAAGCTGATGAAGGAATATTCTTAGGATATTCTGAAGTCAGTAAAGCTTTCAGAGTTTACAACCCAGAGGACTCTTATTGTGGAAGAAACACCTCATGTTGTTTTTGATGAATCTACTTGTGTTCAGAAGAAACAGGAACATGATGCAGATGAACTGACTAAGAGGATCACCAGATTAAGCCTAAAACAGAAAGATAAATCATCCATCGAACTCGAGAAGAAAAAAGTCATCACTATCTATGATTGGAGTGACTCGGACTTCGATAAAAAAAGTTCGTGATGGAAATCGGGATGGTGAGACTCGTGAAAACCAACACTCCAAAGGTGACCAATCTGAACAGACACCCGTTCATACTCGTGCACGTGATGCCAATGAAGATGTGGTCACGGTGAGGAAAATTTCAATCTATCAACCAAAGGGGAACAAATGTCTCGACAATGTTCAATAGAAATTTCCCGAGGAAGATGATTCCTTTCTCCCTCGCTTTGTTGTTCCCTCGAAGTTTCTCGATATAATCGAACCTAACATTTCAAATGTTGAGGACACTATTGAAGGGGGAACATCAAGAAGGAAATGGTTAGATAGTCATCCTACAAGTCAGATTGTGGGTGATCTAACTGAAGGTGTTAAGACAAGAAGGTTCCATGGAGAGAGTGCACTATTCTCATTGCTTCCCTATCGTAGAAAAAGAACCGAATCGAGATTGATGAAGCTCTACAAGATTCTCCTTTGATTACCGCTATGCAAGAGGAAAGCTAAATCAATTCTCAAGGAATGAAGTATGGGAGCTAGTAGATAGACCGTAAAGGCACAATGTCATTGGAACCAAGTGGGTTTTCAAGAACAAAAGAGATGAAAACAACAACATTGTGAGAAATAAGGCAAGGCTAGTTGCACAAGGTTATTCCCAAGAGGAAGGCTTGGATTATGATGAAACCTTTGCACCTGTTGCACCACTAGAAGCCATCCATCGATTGTTTCTTGCATATGCTTTTGCCCACATGAAGTTCATACCATCGATGGATGTGAAAAGTGCATTTCTAATCTGTGTGGCTTAAAGAAGAGGTTTATGTGGAACAACCTCCCGGTTTCAAACAAAATGACCAAGTTTACAGGCTCGGAAAAAGCTTTGTATGGTCTTAAACAAAGACCCGAGCATGGTATGATACTCTTTCTCGGTTTCTTCATCGACCATGGTTTTATAAAAGGAACATTTGATAGAACTCGTTCGGGGATAGAGGATGGGGAAGATATCCTACTAGTTCGGATATATGTTGATGACATCATTTTTGGATCTCCAAACCATCAGCTGTGCGAAAAGTTTTCAACGCTGATGAAAGGCAAATTTGAGATGTCAATGATGGGAGAGATGAATTTCTTTCTAGGACTTCAAGTGAAACAATCAAAGGAAGGAATATTCATCAACCATGCAAAGTACACCGAGATCCGATTGCCAAATATGGTGTATGAATTGCAAATACGCTTAGATTCCCATGAATACTAACTACAAGATGGATCCCGATTACAAGGCAAATCAAGAAGTCATACCGATTATAGAGGAATCATTGGATCATTGCTTTCTATCTCACGCCAAGTAGGCCTGATATAACATTTGTTTGTTGGATATGCGCAAAGATACCAAGCTAATCCTAAGGCTAGTCACATGGAGGCTGCCAAAAAGATACTGAAATATCTTAAAGGCACAGTGAATAGAGGATTATGGTATCCAGCTGATGATAACCTTGAGTTAAGTGGTTACTCAGATGCTGATTATGGAGGTTGCGAATTGACAGAAGTCCACTTTAGAACTTGTCAATTTCTAGGAAGTGGACATATCTTGGTTTTCGAAGAAGCAGACCTCGAAGAGCAACAAGTACTACACCGGTCAATATATGGTCAGCAGAAAGTCTGTGTGCTCGATTCTTTTGGCTCGCACAACAATTGAGGGATTATAAAGTTGTAGCCAATGAAGTACCAATATTTTGTGACAATAATAGTCTTATTGCTATTTCACAAAATCCGGTATTGCACACCGGATGCAAGCATGTGGATATCGACACCACTTCATCGGAGATCATGTCGGAAGAAAGACATAAGGATGGAGAAAATTCATAATTGAGCAGAGAGTCGATATCTTGACTAAACCTTTGGTCAATCAAGATTTCGTGAACTTTCCCGATTGAATTAGGGATGCTAGAACCAGTGTATAGAGTAAAATCAAAAAATTTGAAGGTTTTTCGATGATGAAGTTTTCTCGTAATCCTTCCGGAAGCTTCAGATAAAATGGAAATATCGAATCGAGTCTCTCGAAAACTCAAAGAGCATAACGAACCAATTCAAGACTTTCGATTATAATCGACATTTTATTAAGGTCAATAATCGCAAAGACCGATAGAGGAAATTGGTCCAAGAAGTAATGACTCATGCGACTCATTTATTGCTCAAGTAAAATTCAGTAATCATTTGCAATAAATACAAAACACCTGAGGAATGTTTTGGGCGGGATCGTTTCAAATTCCAAAGAAGGTCAATCAATCATTTAATGCTCGCTACATTAATGACCAATGAGGATGTTTTGGCGGCTTACTTTTCTTCGAGATCGTCGTGTTCAGATATTCGATTAATCGGAGATTAATCTCAACCGTTGTTTTTCATCTAACCAACTCGATTCCCCACTATCTCGGCTATACCCCAATAAGCCTTTCAAGCCAAAATTTTATCAAACCCTTCGTTCCCAAATCATCTGCAAATAAAATCCCTTTGCCCAGAAATTCTCCAAAAGCTTCATTTCTTCAATCAACTCTAAAATGGCTCCAACCCTGTTCGAGAGATTAGCCAAAACCAACAAGCCGTGGTACGAGTTCGTTGTTTCACTCGAAAGCACAACCAACTCAAAGCCGGAAGAAGAGGCTCTGCACATGATTCGACTGCTAAACTCACCCAACTAGTCGCAAACCGACGGCACTGTGAGTTTGCGAAAGAGGTAATCGAATTCATCTGTAACTTGAAAATAGATGAAGAGGGATGTATGCATTCTAAGTTAACTGTATCACACTTAGAACATTTGTCCAAATACATCGATTTTGAGAGGGATCTGTATATAGTTCCGAAAAATCTGAATGATGTTTTTGAGCTCTGTGATAGAGGATGATCCTCGATGTATATGTCGTAGAGAGCGGAGTACTTAGATAGGATTACCGAGAATCATCGTTAAGTTTGAGGCGACATTGCATAAGAGGCAATAAATCCACAATATCGCAGGTTAATGGATATTGTGAGCAAATGTATCATGAGTCTTATGGGGGAGTTTTGAGAAGATCAAGACTCGAAGCTCAGATTGATGGCAGCGATAGAGGCCTCACCCACCACAGATTTCAATTGGTTGAAATTCCTGATTCAGACGGTGAGTGAGCAGACCAAAGTCTTGAGGAAGGTTGACGGGGCGATCTCAATCAAAGGCAAGATCCACCATGCCACCAAAATTGCTTATATTTTGGAGATGTGCGAGAGGAGGAGGATATCTTAGCCAATTCGACCCCATTCCTTAAATCCAAAATTCTCTTTAAACCCATTCTTTGCAAAGGAAGCAGCCATCGGGGAAGAGAGAAAAGAAGGTAGAATCACCTTCAAGGGTCGCCGAAAAGAGACCCAACAAACCAGGGGAAGGTGTTGTTGGAGGCAAAGATGGAGCAGGGAGCAAAGATGTTGAAGCAGAAGGATCTTGCTCCAAAACGCAGAAGATTGGTGGTTCTCACAGATGAAGATAGAAGTGATTCTGAAGAGATTCAACCGAGAGCCAAACCACTCGTGAGTTCACCATTACAAGTGTTGGCTCGTAACACATGATCGACCGAGGAGCGTGTCTTTTTCCGAGGTGCTCAAGACATCGCCACCTCGTATAAAATTTCTCAGAAATTTTTAAAGGAACTCAGATCTCGTGAGATGCCTACCTCGGGGATGTGCAGTTTCAGATTGTAAGAGCTACCAGAGCCGATCCAAGATGTGCGAATCGATCGATGAGCCAACTCGACTCAAACCGAGGACCGACCGCACAAACTTCGACATGACATCGCCAGGCTCGTGAGCGTAATATTCTTGATGAGCTCCCGAAAGTGATCTACTTTTTGATCCCTTAGCCGAGGCTTCAACTCGAACCGTAAAAGCCCGAGATGGAAGAAGGGCGAGGTCAAGAAGGCGAGTGGAGGAGCAAGGGGGAACGGTTCATACTTGATCACACCCGAGCTCAAATTTCATACCCCGATCCGCAAGATATTTTCTTGAGGATTAAGGACAACCAGTGTTCATCCTCAATCGCACTCTTCCCGAGATGCTTGATATTGCCGCTTTCGTAGGGGAAGATCGGGTGTAATGAGGAGAGACAAACGCCCCGACCGACTTCCTCGTGATTCGGCGACAAAGCTCGATGAAAAACTCCAATTTTGATGAGTCGGTTCAAAGGAAGTTGGGCGAGAGGAGATCAACCGAAGTTGATGCCCCAAGCAATGAGACAAATCTCAAGATGGAGATGGGGACCAACAAGAAGATGTTGAGAAGTCGCCTCGATGGAAAAAGAGACTTCGTCTTTAAACTCGTGTTGAAGTCAAGCTCGTGCAGGCCGACCCTCGATTGTACTCGAACCTCAAAATGTTCGCATAACAACACAGAAGTGCGAAAGATTCCCGAGATTGATCTCACCCTTGATGGAGAAACTTGAGAAGGTTGAGCCAATGATGATCAAAATTGCTCGATGGAAGAGACGCTGGCCAATCAAGCTCAAAAGATGGAAAGTCTTAGTCACTCTTCGAATCGTGCAAATTCAAAACACTCGACCACTCGATGACCTCCATGGAAGAAAAGCCGAATGAGAAGCCGGAGGAGTCAAGGCCGAAGTTAAGTTATGAACTCAAATGTAAACACCGGGAGAGTTCTCGATTTCTAGAGGTGAAACCGCGTAAAAGAATGAAGTGCTAATCAAGTCTCATTGTTGAGGAAATGAGCTCATTACTCATGACCAAGATGACAGAGATGTTCAAAGAAGCACTCTCCGCCGGTTTACCCACTTATCCTCAAGAATTTTCAAAAGGCCAAGAACCATCTAAGAGGCCGAAGACGAACAAGATCGAGATAGCGTGAGAAGTTCATTTGTGAGAGCAAAGAGCAATATCACATGGACACATCACTCTCCAGTTTCTTCCAAATTACGGTGCCAAGAAGGGGAAAAGGAAGTCAAGATCTCGTAAAGTTCATGGCACGTGACTTTGGAAAAGAAGGCTCGAAAGACGCCGAATGTACAATCTAGCCAAAGCCTTTAAAGAAGTCGGGTTACCGAGAAGTTGAAGTTCGCCGTAGTAAAAGCCTATCTACACTCGAAGTTTCGAGCAAACCATGCTTGATGTTGCAAGAGAGAAACCGAAAAGCAGAGCAAAGGTTGAACAAGCAAGCCAGCCGAAATGCCTATGAAGAGGAAAGCCTTGGGCGTTGTTCAACCTCAGAAGCAAACGTGAAAAGGCTTCTAAGCCAATCCAGAAAATCGATTCGGATGATGAAGAAACACAACAACCAAAGGGTGGTATCCGAAGTTTCAACCTCGGAAGAAAGTCTTCAACACGAGAAATGCTCAAGACACTCCAAGAAGAACAAGCTAAGAAAAGTTCGCCGCTTCGTCTCGGTGAACGCCTGCGGATCGTAAAAAGATAGACGAAGAGCGTAATGAAGGAATGATTTCGTGAAGTTTGCGAAGCAAGAGGAAAGGAACATCAAAAGCACTAAAGTAGCCCCACGCTGATAAATGGATGCCCATCAAACTCAACGATATGTGGGAAGAAGTCAAGAGAACCTTCCGTTCAATTATGATGTTCTCGTGGAATGGAGAGGGGAAAGATCGATCGTAATGAAGCTTTCATCGAATACCTTCTTATCTTCTATCCAAAATATCTACAGAGTCGATTAACTTTTATGGATGAAGGAGAGGTACGATAAGGGCCCCCGGTCCATATTCCTATCCACCTCCAAGACTTGATAATGGCTTGGTGAAATGAGAAGGCCATTACTCAAGAAATTGCTCAAGATCTTTGGGTCATTGGGTCTAACAGAAACAAATCCGACATCATCAAGGAAAGAAATGAGTCAAGAAGAGATTTTACTTTAATGTTCGATCCGAGGTACCACCGATGAAGTTGAGAATGAAGCAAAACAAGAGCAAAAAGACCGAAGAGCCAATCGTAAGACCAAGATCAAGACTCGTAAGATTCTCAGAATATTTAAATTTTTGTCTTTTTGATTTTGTTGATAAACTCATTGTAATCTATAATAGGATATCTATCATCAATGAAGATTTATCATTATGCTCAAAAAGATAATATCTCATTATCTTAATTACATGTCTTTTATTTTGATATACCGAATGAATGTCTCTCGAATCGATTGTATGTTGATAAAGGGGAAATTGTTTATATTTGGTAATGATCTATTTAAAAAAGATTCATTATCAAGAAATTTGTTGAATGATTTAAATTGTTAGAGATTATTTATTTAAAGAGATTCCTTTCTTAAAGAAATTGTTGGGAGATTCTCTGCTCAGAACCAATCTTGTAATAGATAAATCAAAACCTCGAGTATAGGTTATATGTTTGTAACAAGATAGGTTTTGCATCATCAAAAGGGGAAAATTGTTGGGAGATGAATTTTAATAAAGACTTATGATTTTGATTAGATCCCAAAACCCCGAGTATGACATATTCGTAAAGATCTTGATAGTTGAGTCGATTCGGTTTTAGAATTATCAGATGTTATCCGCAAATGTATAGTCGCAGATATAGTTCAGATAGTTATCAAAGACTCAAGAGGATACCGAAAAATCAAGACTCACTGTGAAGATTTCAAAGACAATAACAATATGTCTCGTAAGACCCCGAAGACTCGTAAGACTCAAGACTCGTAAGACTCTAAAGACACAAGATCAAGACCGAGAAATCAAGATCAAGAATACCGGCGGCACAATAATTATCAAGACTCAAGAATGTATCAATGCTCAAGATGAACCTCAATGTTCCGAGGCAATCAATATATCTATCTCAAGGATGCAATCGGTAAGATCGCGATTCCTTAGAAAGTTAGATATCCGCCAAGACATTCAAATGCGCATAAAAAGGAACTAAGTCAGAAGTGTTGTTAAGGTTATATAAAACTCAGAGTTTGTAACCAAAAAGAGCCGTTGAAGATGTGTACCTTTAATTGGAGACAAAAGTCAAAAAGAGGAAGACGACATCGCACCATATATCGACATCGACAAAGGATGTGTCAAAAAAGATGTCAGATGTATGAAAGTTCCAGACTGCAAAAAGTGAAGACCGGCTACATGAAAGGCTATTGCCTAAAACGTATTGGGGAGTGTCAAACCCTAAATATAGCCGTTTCACACACCACAAGAGGGAACTCACGAACCTATCTCTCCAACGTATAGTTTTCAAAAGTTACCTTGGTGTATGCCTATAGATACTGGTGACCCTCTACATTGTAAGGTTACGGGAAATTTATACACAACTCAAGAGCTCAAACTTATTCTTGCAAAAGTGAAAGCACTCGAAAAACCTTGAATTTCCCAAGTGCTTCGACATTGAAGAGAGCTCATTATACTAAGCCTAGCTTGATAAGAAATATCCAAAGCTTAGTCGAGATATCCTAACCCTTTGCATTGTGCTTCATTGTAAAGGATATCTCATCCTAGTTGGAAACCAACCAAGAAACCCCAAACCCTTGTGAAGGTAGTTGGAGTGTGTTTGTTGGTGAGAAAGTGTTGTAAAGAGTTAGTAAACTACGTGGAGTAATCAGAAAGTTCTAGAGGAGAAGTTAGTAAGCTACAGGGGTAGTCTGAAAGTTTGTGTGTGATTGAGTAAGTAAACTACGGAGGTAGTCAGAAAGCTCAAGGTCGGGTTGAGTAAGTAAACTACGCGGAGTAGTCGAAAACTCTGGTACGAAAGTTGAGTAAGTAAACTACGAGGTAGTCGTAAAGCTCGGTTGATAGTGAATTTCTCCAAGAGTCGCGAGAGTGGACGTAGGAGCTTGAGTCTCCGAACCACTATAAATTGTCGTGGTTCTTTATTGCTTTTCTTATCCGGTGGCTTATCCGCATGCATTAACTTGATTTTGAAAGCCTACTTTTCACCGATATTCAGCTTGAATCAATCCAATCGAAGTTGCATAAGTGAATCACAAATAATCACTATTTCATAAAGGAAGGTTTTTCAAAGAAAGCTTAAAACGAAAGTATAAACTAAGGGCCAACCATTCAAGATAACCGAAAGTAGCTAGAACAGATAGTTACCAAACCAACGCATTTCTTCGAGGGTTCAAGAAGTTAGTTATCCGATCCAAGCAACTCAGATCTTCGACACTCGTGACTCGCTTGATTATCTCGAGGTATCCGAAAAGCAACCAGATCACCGCCTCAAGAGACTTTGACTCAGAGCGACTGCGGCTTCTCGTAACCTAATCTTCGTGATTATCTCGACCCAAGTCGACCTCTGTAAAAAAAGTTTTAAAACACCGAACACGCAGTATTCCCCCATACACGCAAAGACTCGCTTGCACCGACCAACAAGTGCCACTACAGAAATTCCACATTCAAGGATGAATTTTTTTTGACGACACAAAAATGGCCACAATATGTTACCTAAAGGTGACAAATTTAATTTTCGTCACTAAAAAGTGAGAATTGTGAAAAAATTCGTTTTTGTCACCACCGATGGTGTTTTTTTGGTCACTAATTCAAAATTTTCATGACAAAAACAAGAAATTCGTCACAATAAACTTTGGTGACGATATTCATAATATTTAGTGACGATATTCAACGTCATGAAAAATAAACTTTTGTGACAACTATATATTTTGTCATTAATTATTCAAAAGAATTGGTGACACACTTAATTCGTCACAATTTTATTTGGTGAATATCGTCATTGTAATTAGTGACAATTATAGTCGTCATATAATTTTAACTTTTCATGACAATTTTATGTTTCGTCGCTAATTGTTCATAGTAATTCATGACATATTCTTTCGTCACCAATATTGACATATAGTGACCATTAATAATTATTTTTTAATGACGCACTTATTTCGTCACAATATTATTCGGCGACGAACTTCATTTTAATTAGTGACGATCAATAATTGTCATATAATATAAAGTTTTTATGACAATTTTATGTGTCGTTGCTAATTGTTCATAGTAATTAGTGACATATTCTTTCGCCACCAATATTTATATATGGTGACAATTTTATGTTTCGTCGTTAATTGTTTATAGTAAATAGTGACATAGTATTTCGTCACCAATATTTATATATGGTGACAATTTTATGTTTCGTCGTTAATTGTTCATAGAAAATAGTGACATATTATTTCGTCACCAATATTTATATATGGTGACGTTTAATAAATTTTTCCATATAAAATATAGATTTTATTAAATAAAACTGTGAATATAAACTTTATTAAAAAAAATTTATTTATTAAGGTTCGAATACAAAACCTTTCAATTAAACTTGACAAGTAACCACCAAATAAGCTACATAATTTTTATTTTATTTTGATGTTTATTATTTATTATCTTTTTGACATTAATTAATTTTTTTGTATAAAATATAAATTAGATTAAAAAGATCGAAAAAAATAATTTTCATCCATCAGGGTTCGAACACGAGACTCTTTTACCTAAAGAGGATAACTACACCACTGGACCAAACACTACATTCATCTTAGGTATTTAATTTAATAAAAATATTAGAATCAATTTTTTAATATAAAAAATAAATACATCAATAAGAATTGAACCTATGACCTTTCCAAAAAATACTTTACCTTTCACCAACTAAGATAGACAAAGCCTATTTATTGAAAATTAAATTATATTCCTTTTTATTATGATAATTTCTTCCAAAAATAATATGATAAAATAGGTGCGTGGAAATTAATTACTCCCAATTAAATGTGTTGATAACTAAAAAATTGGGGTGATCGTGAGGCTCGAACTCTCGACCTCAGGATTAAACTTAGAACAAAATCCCCAATCCCAATTTCTTCCAACCCGCAATAACAGTATTCTCAATTTTGGTGTGAATCAAAAAATGAATTTGGCGTGAGTTTGTGAAGTTTGGCGATTCAAATTCCAAGAAATCATGACGAACAATTTGGCCCCACTCCTACTAGAAATCGAGATGAAATTTGGCCGCCTCCTACCGTAAATCGCGATGAAGTTTGGCGCTTTTCCCAATTGGCGGAAGTTTGGTTTGTGAGTCAACCTTATTGATTCGTGAAATTTTTCCAGAATTGAAGCAACACAAAGAATAGGTACACTTCCCAGATTAATTTCAATTCTTGATGATTGCTTGTTCATAATTTTCGAGCATCCAGATTTGAATTTTTGTGTTTCTCAATCTCAATGTTCGAAGTTGTATTCTCGTGGTTTTGTTAGTTCTGTTGTTAATTATAGAGAGTCCATGTTGATTAGATTGGTAGTCCCGATTTTAGATGAATTAATGTTGGATTTGAGACCGGGTGATTCTGCTTTTTGATGGGATAATGTATGTGCATTCTGCTCACTATGTCACCAGGATCTACATTAGTCTGAGAACATCACCGAAAAAAGAAACTTTTGAGAATTCTAGTACTTAAGGGCAATATTTCTTCTCAAGAATCAATATCCTCATATTATCGCACAAGACATTCTCACATAATCTATTGAAAGACAACTTATTTACATAACAACGAACATTGCATCGGTATGCCACTATTAAATGACCCTCAAACCAACCTCGGGTGTGTTGCACACAAAACCATTGATAAATACCTTCCTTGAAAAAATCGCTCTTCACTACTTCTCCTCCTAGATGCCACCGTTAATCGAACCACGCTACATAGTAGCATATATGACCATAACTATGCATGATACAATAACTAATTCAGTGCATTATCCGATAAATTCAAAATTACCTGCCACTTAGATGCATTGTGCTAATTTCATTTCATCAATTGAAAATCTTAATTATCGATATGACAATGAAGTGGTTATATATGAGAAATGTAATATTATCTGCCTCTTAGATGACCTGGTGATGATATGGCAATGAAGTGGCTATATTTAGTTTATGAATCCACTATTACGCATATAGTCTCATTCCCTAATAATTTAGGAAGTTAATGATCCTTTTATATTTGGCTTATCAAGCTTGAAGTCTTCTACATTAATGATCCCAAATTAGGAGGAGATTGGCCGAAGTGGTGCAACTAGTCCAAAATAGACATATATATGATGTTGATGAGATGCAAGATGAGGACGTGAATATCGATGAATCACTAGAACAAGAAGTATATCAGAGAATCATATTGATGATGCATTTGAAGTTGGTCTTGTTTAAATACAATCGCTACAAAGGAGGACACATATGTGGAAGAATTTGAGCAGCTTGATAACAACAACTACACCTGAAGTTCATGAAGAATTGAACTTAGATAATTCCGATGAGGATGAGTTGTTGGGGAATTAATTGCCCGGATCTATTCGGGATGAATATTTAAATACAAATTTAATTCTTGACAATTATTAATAGCATGAATTAACCCATATTAATTCAAATAATAATTCAACAACAAATCATGCATATAAACCACGTAAATCCTACGCATGCTGAATTACTACGAGTTTACGTGAACTTACCTCTTGGAATGACAATGGTCTTGTATATGAGAACACACCAAAAGTCCTTCCCAAGTATTCCCTAGTCCTTGCTCGACAATCCGTGGAAGGATACTTTCGAACAATTAACAAAAAGGAAAATAAACTTTGTTGCACCACTTTTTGTGGATTTACTAATTTTTCCAAAGACATGAATTGTACTTGGGAATGAAAAGAATCATCCCTATTTATAGATGGGGTGGTGGACAATTTTTAGGGAAGAAAAACAATGTGGGAAAATCTTTTCTTGATCTCCAAGAAATCTTGAATATATCTCCTATATTCTTTTCCCCATAATTAAAATATTCCACAAAAATCCCACCTCATCTTGCTATGGTGTATTTTTCGAAAAAGAGGGAACAAGAATCCAAGATTTGTATCTTCTTGAATTTATGAGATATTCTTGTATTTCAAGAAATACATATCTTCCATAATATCTTTTCAAGAAAATCAAGAAAATCTTTCTTTCCCCTTTTTTTCTCAAAATTTCGAAATCACTAATATGAATAACCAAGTGGGAGATTTCTTGAATTTAATGAGATAATCTTGTATTCCAAGAATACATATCTTCATTTCCTAACAAAATTCAAAGAAAATCTTTCTCCCCTTTTATCCATATTTTTCGAAAAAACAAGGAAAAATAGGCAACAAATTTATTTTATTTTTAAACACCCTTTTTCAGTTATTGGAATTTATCTTGGGCTACTTGGGGGGCCTTTAGGAGAATTAAGAATGGACCTTCCAATGGACCTTGAATTATCAATATTGAGCCACAATATTATTCAAGCCCATAAATATTAATTAATCCCACTACATAATTAATATTACACTATCCATCTTAACCCATATTACGCTTAATATGGCTCCTGCTATTATTTCCAAAGGTTTAAGATTATTGTTGCAGTCCAGAGAGAAATTTGAAAAGTAAAAGAGATGGGTACGAAAAGAAAGTTAAAATCAGGTTTCTTTCATCAAGAGGGAAACCCGATTGAGGAATCCGAGGCTCGTGATCCACCGAGCCAAATAAAGTTCAACGTAGAATCGAGGCTCGGATCCACCCGAGCCAATTTATCCTAATGAGAAAACTGAGGCTCGTGATCCACCCGAGCCAATTTATCTCAACGAAAGAACCGAGGCCTCGTGATCCACCGAGCCAATTTATCTCGAGCAAGAATACGAGGCTCGATTCTACCGAGCCAAATCATCCGAACGGCCATCTCGAATGAATGAAGGTTTGGGCTTCACGAAATGGCCCAAACATTTAGAATAATTTAGAATATCCTTTATATATTTTAGATTCTGTTTTTAAATTACCTAGAGAATATCCACTGTGGGGTGGACCCCAATGTTAGTTACAAATACGGCACTGGCCGAATGAATGGGAATATCATAAATTTGCAGCACTCTCTCTCTTCTAACTACCTCTCCCCTATCTAATTCTCTCTCTCCCTAATTCTTCATATCTTCAAATCTTCATATCTTGTTCTTCAAGCAATTTATATTATTGGCAATATTATTCCGTAAAAACCTCAAAACATATTACAATCTTTCGTAAAATATCAAAAAAGCGTAACATTTGGTATTCCGCAGCCAAGTTTTGATCATGGTCGAGGAAACACGCCCAAGGATCTGCAAGAATCACACAAAAATCGAATTATTAATCCAAACGGAAGCCATGAAGGGAAGCAGGGAAGGAAGCTAACAGACAATATGCATGGTTTAACAACCAAGATGGAAGAGAAATTTGAGCTTATGACTAACACTTTAGCAGCTATGCAGTTACAACTGTTGAATATGGAAAAAGGCAAGGGTCACAATGAAGGGCCTTCTATTTTTGGGGAGTCCTAACTTGGATCTGTGGGTGGAGGGCCTAACTACTTTAACTGCCGGTGGGGATCATCCTATCAGTATTAGGAATCTCCAAGGAGGTTAACTGATGGTACTCAATTTCACAACCCAGTGCCTAAGATTGAATTCCCAGGTTTGATGGCTCTAAACCTAGGTTATGGGTACTGAGATCCAGTGGGTATTTTAAGCTTATGCCCAAAGATGACCGATCAATAAAAATCACTTTGGCTACTATCCATTTTGAGGGTAAAGCAAAGACTATGGGTTCGAATTTCAATCAAAGAAATGTGGAATTAACTTGGGCACAATTTTTGGTTATTCTCTCACTAGATTTGAGGAGATTAAGGACTCTACGATGATTTATGAGTTTAACAAACTCAAACAATCTGGTAGCTATGAAGATTATGTTGATAAGTATGAGGAGCTGAAAGCTTGTATCTTTGGTAGTTACCGGGATGTATTCTCGTAAACCTACTTTGTGGCAAGTTTCATTGAGGACTTAATGAGGAGTTACAAGCTTACAATAGTGATGTTTGAACCTACCACACTTCAACATGCTATTAAATTGGGCAGAAGCAAGATCAAAGCTATCACGACTAACTAAAAAACTTAAGCCCTATTCCGTGGTTTCTAATCCTAACCCTAACCCTAACCCTAACTCTAACTCTAATTTTATGCAAAGGGAAGAAGGGTGATGCTACTGGGGCCCTTCCAAAGAAAGGGAAACCACCTTTAAAAATCTTATCTCCCTACGAGATGGCAAAACATGAGGAGAAGGGACTATGTTACAAACCGGTGGATGAACCTTTTGTATGGGCACAAATGCAAAACAGAGAATTTCATACATGATTCCGGCGAAGAAGAGGAAGATACTCAAACCTTCTCTTCTCCTACCAATGAAGGGAGGAACATGTCTTTGCTTATGGGGTCGACATCATGGAAGAGGTCCGGATAACACTAAATGCTCTAAGAGGTGAAGATGGAGTTACTACCATGAGGCTTTTTGGAGAGTTTGAACACCACAAACCCACATTCTCATAGACTCGGTAAAGACCCTCGAAGTTTTATACAAAAGGCTACCGCTAAAAGGCTCAAATGCCCTCCGATTGATGCTAAACCCATACCGGTGAAGGCTAAGCAATGGGCAAAGGTTGGTCACTCACAACAAGTGAATCCTTTCACTTGAACATGCAGGACACCCGGTTCCACCTACCCAATCGAGGTCATTGGAGAATGAGGGTTGTGATCCGATCCTAGAGAGGATTGTTAAAGTTTTGCACACCTATTGAACTTGACTATGAAAAGATGACTTTCACAAATAACTTGCTTGGGAAGAGGGTGAAACTACAAGCACTTACTTCATCACCGAATGTAAGTTGATTTACGATGTGGGATTATATCGATGATCCACACAGAGGCCTTTAAGGAAATTAATGAGATGTATTTAATTACATCAAGCATTCCTCCTACCCAATAATCGAAGATGATCCCGAAAGTTACATAAGCTACTACTAACTTACAAGGATATATTTGAGGAACCAAAGAAATTACCACCGTGGGGGGGTGGAGCACCGATTATACTCAAACCAGGGAGCATCCCTAAACAAAGAAGATCCATATAGAACTTCTCACACGGCCATAAGGAGGAGATTGAGAAGATTGTAAAGGATTTGTCGACTGCGAGTAATTCAACACAAAAAAGCCCTTTTACTTCACCCGTGATTTTGGTGAAGAAAAAAGATGGCACCCGAGGCTATGTGTGGATTACGTACCTTAATGAACTCACAATCAAGCACAACTACCCTATTCCTATCATTGATGAGTTACTAGATGAGCTCAGTGGTGCTAAGATCTTTTTCAAAGATAGATTTGAGGTCGTGGTACTTTCAAATCCTAATGAAGAAGGAGCATAGGCAATCGATTGCTTTGACCCACAATGGTCATTATGAATTCCTAGTGATGCCATTTGGGTTGTAATGCACCCGCTACATTTCAATCATTGATGAATCAGTGTTCGTGGTTCACTTGAGGAAATTTGTGTTGGTTTTTTAATGATATCCTCATTTACAAAGAATGGGAACACAACATTTAGTTCACTTGGAAGCGCTTTTTACAACTTTTTTGAGGGCCAATATGTTGTTTGCTAAGAGGAGCAAATGTAAGCTTTTGGCTGCACTAGTGTGGAGTATTTGGGCCACATAATTTCTAAAGATGGAGTTGCTTAATGATCCAGAAAGATTGAGTGTATGGTTCAATGGCCAAAACCACAAAACCATTAAACAACCGAGGGTTTTTTGGATTAACAGGTATTACAGAAATTTGTGAAGGGATATGGTTTCATCAAAGAAACCACTCACTTCCTTACTCAAGAAGGATGCTTCAAATGGAACCCCGAGGCGCACCTAGCTTTTAAGTTGAAGGAAGCCATGGTGAGTGTTCCAAAGGCTAGCATTGCCTGATTTCACAAAGAGATTTGTGGTTGAAACCCGATGCTAGTGGGAAGGAATTGGGGTCGTTCTCATGCAAGAAGGTAAGCCCATTGCTTACATGAGTAAGTCTTTGGTCCAAGGAACCGACACTAAGTCTTTGTGTCCAAGGAACCAGCACTCTCGCCTATGAGAAGGAGTTTTTTTAAGATTAATGGCCATTGAGAAGTGGAAACACTACTTGCGAGACGAAATTCAAGATAAAGACCCACCAAATAATCTTTGAAACACCTTTCCTCGACCGTATGGTGGTAACTCCACTACAACAAAGATGGATTACTAAGTTGCTGGGCCTTGACTATGAGATTCAGTATAAAAAGGGGAGTGAGAATAGTGCACCTGATGCATTATCCAGGAAGGAGAACAATTGTTCTGCTATTTCTACAATGGTCCCAACTTGGTTGGATCAGTCCCTAAGTTACAATCGATGATGGTTACATTAAGGAAATCATCAAAGCCAGGTACTGATCCTAATACTTATCCCTTAATTCAGTTCACTAATGGTATTCTGAGATATAAGAAGATGCTGGTTTTGGGTAGCAGTAGTGGATTAAGAGATTTAATCCTTTCTGAAATGCACTCCATACCCTATGGAGGGCATTCTGGGGTTACAGGAACTTATCAGAGGCTTAAGAGGATGTTTTTTGGCCTAATATGAAAAATGATGTGTTGATGTGGGTCAAGAAGTGTGAAGTATGTGGTGCGAAATAAGTAAAGCTGTGTTTTATACCCTGCCTCCTACAACCCTTACCCATACTAGACCAAGCATGGCCACATATCTCTATGGATTTCATAGAGGGACTTCCTAATTCTTGGGGAAAGAATGTGATATGGGTAATAGTGGACAGATTCACTAAATACTCAAATTTCATAGCCCTATCACATCCATATACTGCTACATCTTTAGCTAAGGTGTTTTTGGATGTTATCTATAAGTTTATGGGTTACCACTAGTAGTATAGTGAGTGATAGGGACAAAATATTTACTAGCTGTTTTTGGAAGGAACTATTTAAGTTGGTAGAACTCAATTGCACCTAAGCTCATCTTATCACCCCAACTGATGGACGATGAAAGGGTGAATCAATGTTTGGAATAAGATTGAGGTGTTTAGTAAGTGACAACCCTAAGCAAATGGTTGAAGTGGCTACCCATGGCGTATCATCGGTACAACACAAATTATCATTCAAGCCTCGAGGATGACACCCTTTGAGGCTCTCTACGATATACTCCTACAACATTCACTTATGGGCAATATTTGATTCAACAAATGAGGAGGTTATAGACCGCTTGCTCACGAGAAAGACACATCATACAGACAAGTCAAGGCTAATTTAGTTAACGCATTTAATCGCATGAAGGTACAAGCGCAAGCATAGGCAAGAGAGGGTTTTCGGCGTAGGTGACCAAGTTTTTTCAAACTTCAACCCTTTCGGCATTCCATTCAATACCGAAAGAATTTGAAGTTATCATCAAAATACTTCGCCCCTATACAATCCCGCAAAGGGTAGGAGAGTGGCTTACAAATTAGATCTACCAATTGGGTCAAAGATTCACCCCGCCTTCCATGTTTCATTACTTAAGAAACACATAGGGTTAAGTATGTATCTTCACAGAGTCTTCCGGATGTTGATAGCAACGGCCTTTTTTTATGATCCAACCTTACTATGTCACAGAGCCGACTTCACACCGGAAAATGGAAAGGAGAAAGATCAGTTCGTGGTCTATTGGGTTACCAAAGATTGGAAAAATCGATTCATGGGAAGATACCGCCTTTGTTCAAGGAAATTTTCCTACATTCCATCCTTGGGGACAAGGATCTTTTCGCTGGAGGGAGTATTGTTAAGAGTCCGTAGAGAAATTTGAAAAGTAAAGAGATGGGTACGAAAAAGAAAGTTAAAATCGGTTTCTTTTCACAAGAGGGAAACTTGATTGAGGAATGAGGCTCGTGATCCACCGAGCCAAAGAAGTTCAACGAGAAACCGGAGGCTTAGGATCCACCCAGCCAATTTATCTCAATGAAGAAACCGAGGCTCGTGATCCACCGAGCCAATTTATCCAACGAGCAAATCAAAGTTCGTGATCCACCGAGCCAATTTATTTGAGCAAGAATATCGAGGCTCAGATTCTACCGAGCCAAATCATCCAACGGCTCATCCGAATGAATGAAGGTTTGGGCTTCACGAAATGGGCCCAAACATTTAGAATAATTTAGAATATCCTTTATATATTATAGATTCTGTTTTTAAATTACCTAGAGAATATCCACTGTGGGGTGGACCCCAATGTTAGTTACAAATACGACACTGGCCGAATGAATGGGAATATTAGAAATTTGCGGGACCTCTCTTCTAACTACCTCTCCCCTATCTAATTCTCTCCCCTAATTCTTCAAGCAATTTATATTATTGGCAATATTATTCCAGAAAAACCTCAAAAACATATTACAATCTTTCAGAAAATATAAAAAATGTAACAATTATCTAGCCCATTAATTAATTCAAGCCACCGAAATAGCTTTCCATTAATTAATATCTTTTATCCTTAGTAAAGGAATGGTTCAACATTATTATCCATACCGAAACTAGTTCCACTTGCAAGATTTGGTATGATAAAACTTATGAACCTCCCAAGGGGCAAATCGAACAAGCCGCATTTGCACACGATTCTCCGATAAATCTTAGCAATCGCATGTGACCAATAATATTGCCCAAGATATAGTGGTATTGAATTTCATTGATTCTCTTCCCATAATAAGTCAAAGCAATAGTTACTAACCACACGCAATCCTATTTAAGGACGAAGATTAAGAAATAACTAACCACCGAGGTCTAATTCTTCCTAGTTCGCTCAAGAATTTATCCTCCTCAGAGGTCCTCTTCAATGCATCAATCATGCACTAGTGTAATCTCTTGGTCAAGACAAACCAATCTCAGCCTTACACTACAACCTTTCACGATGGATTGTTCATTTCCATCTAGGTCGAATGGTGTACTTTTAGTTACAAGGAACTGCTAATTTTATCTTCGTGATCTTGGTATCACTAAATTAACTACAATGTAACACGCATTATTTAATGAACAGCTTATGCAAAGAAATATATGTAACATTCGATGATATTTAAAGCATCGATATAAACAATTTATTTCAAAGAATAAGTCCCAAATGCAGCTTAGTCCGATTATACAAAGTAAAAGCATACTTTCCAAAGATAATCCCAACAATCTCCCACTTATACTCAAAGTCCGCTTAAGTATACATCAAGATGTTCGCGGTGTAGACGTGACAACTAATGCCACCTACATGAACCTAATAATGTCTCCCCACTTATACTCAAAGCAGATTGGTAACGGTCTTGTCACTCATTCCTTTCACATGTCTCTCGAATGTATTCCTCGAGGCGCACTTTTGTGAATGGATCAATGGAGGTTGTCTTCCAACGCGATCTTTTACCAATTTATATCTCCTCTCTTAACGATGTCTCGATAAGATGGTATTTTCTTTCAATGTGTTTGTCGCCTTGTGGGCTCTTGGTTCCCTTTGAATTTGCAACCGCCCCGCATTGTCACACCTAATGCGATTCTCAATGGGCAAATTCGAACCACATCCAAGTCCACTAGGAAGTTCTTGAGCCAAACCGCTTTTCGCTTTGCAAACAAATACATATATCGGCTTCCATGGTAGAATCAAGACGATTTCGCTTATCGCTTCTATGTCATAGCTCCTCCCCATGCAAAAACACACTACCGGAGGTAGATTTTCTCGAATCTAAGTCCGATTGGAACCGAAGTCCGCAGCCGATGGGGATTATACCATCTCGACGATAAACCAACATTCTATCTCGAAGTTCTTTTCGATACTTCGAATGTTTTTAATCGTCAATGTTCCTTCCCCGGTTACTCGATATCTTGCCACCATGCCAATGGCAAAGCAGATATCCGGGTCTCTGCATAATAACATTGCATACATAAGGCTTCCGACAAACAAGCATAAGGAATGCCTCTCATGTCATCTATCTCCTTTTTGGTCTTAGGGCACATTTTCTTGATAGATGGATTCCATGCCCCGGAAAGGCACGGGTTTCTTGGAATTCTCGTGATGTCAATCGCTTTGAGACAAAGGTGTCTATGTATGAAGCTTGCGATAAGCCTATCATCCTTTTCTTTGATCTAGAGTGATCTTGATCCCAAGGATGTGCCCTTCCCCCCAAGTCCTTCATATCAAACTGCTTTTGAAAGCCATGCCCTTACATCCGATAACACCTTTACATCGCTCCCAATGAGCAATGTTGTCACGATAGTACTAAGAATACCAATGCAGCTCCGACATGCTTTTTATACACATAACTCAACTCATTTTGATCAAACCCGTAAGACTTTATAACATGATCAAAACATTGGTTCCAAGCTCGATGCCCGTTTTGAGTCCGTAAATGAACTTCATGAGCTTACAAACTAGGTGTTCTTGGCCCTTTTAATGAAGCCTTGGGGTTGTTGCATATAGATTTCCTCGTCAAGACTTCCATTAAGGAAAGCCGCCTTGACATCCATTTGCCGATTTTCAAAATCGAGATGCGAAATTATCGACAAGAGAATCCGATAGACTTGAGCATTGCTACAGAAAAGGTTTCATAGTCAATAATACCTTCTTTTTTTGAGTATAACCTTTCGCCACAAGCCTTGCCTGAAGGTTTCCACCATCCCGTCCGGGTCCCCTCTTTTCTTGTATACCCACTTGCAACCAATAGATTTGACCCCATTAAGGGTTCGACTAGCTCCAAGATGACTAGTTGATAATTATTATATAGAACAACCGATGTATAAGATAGGTCACATATTAAGGGGAACCTCAATATGTATAGGTCGATCTAAAGATAAGAAGAACAAAAGATCACCAAGTCCGACAGCCAAAAGGCAAGGAAGGACAAAGATCAAATCGATCTTATAAAGTCGATAATCGTGAAGTCTTGAAACACAAATTCGTAAGACCAAGATCGATGACTACCGTAAGATCGCATCAAGACCTACATCACCGAAGTCCGCTAGTTGAGCTAAGACAACCGACACCGTAAGAATCTATCAGTAGACCGATCAACTTGAATCGATCGTGTCACCACACCGTGGTAAATCGATGTTTCACCAATTCATACATTGTTGATCCGAACAAGAAAAATGTCAACTTTAGTTGGAAGAACAAACACCGATAAATGCTTTTGTTAACCAATAAGAACAAGACACGCATGAACGGAGCCGATAATATGGGATTTGGTGTCGCTGGTCAAACGGCTATAAAAGATAACTATTCATGCTTTCGCCATGCCGCCTCAAGCAAGTCACATCAAATCGCATATTATCTACAAATATAGCGAAATTCAAATTTCTCCAACGGCTCTTTGATTTCGAGGTCTATAAATATGGATTACTCTTAAGAGTGAAGACACCTGAAATTATCAAGAAGCTCATACTATAGAAAAATTTTCGCATCTAAGAACACAACCTTGAAGATTAATTTTTCTGTTTCATCCCATAGTTCTTAGAGCATAAATCTTATCCTCTAGCTGTTAGGGCTAATTTAATTCTAGGAAAGATTTTAAAGTTGAACAAACAACAAATCTACCCAAAACCCAAAGTTAGGTTAAGTTTGTTTAGCAAGATTTTAACTAGGTTTCTAGTTCGATTTCGGATCGGCCTGAAGGAGAGCTCCATAAATATCCGTTGGTGTAATGTGTTGGACTAACACAATAATCTAAGTCCAAATAGTTAAGTAGGTTAAGTTGGTGCCCTTGTGATAGGGAAGAGGGACGAGGGACGAAGTCAGTCCTAACCACTATAAATCTTGTGTGCATTTACCGCTTTGATTAACTCCGCTTCACACTATTGCACACAAATTGATTAAATCAATACATATTCTCGAAAGAATCGCCTAAAGATCAAGTTAATCGATCTTATCATTGACCTATAGTCATCCGATTGAAAAACAACTACTTAATCTGATTTGTTACAAACCGGTTTTCACATCGCCAGATAAACTAAGCTTCGCACAATCGCTAAACCGATAGATACTAAACCGACCGCCTCAGCGACAAGAAGTTGGATATCACCCAAACCGATTCACTTGCACTCTAATCGCAAAACTTCCATCACACCGACCAAGACGAAAAAGTTTAAGTCTATTCACCCTCCTCTAGACTTCTTTCTTCACGAAACCCGCTCGACCTACATGTTAGAAAGAGCAAAGGGTTCTATAGACCACCGCTTTGAATATCATTCCGCCTCTGGGCGAAGAACCTTTTGGGTCACTTGAACCGATCTTGAAAAAACCTTTCAAATCTCATTCATTTTCAAACTCACGATCAACATGGATAATACTTCGGTATGTATCATGATTTGCCTAAATTTTCCATTGATGAGTATGCGACTGATTTATATACATGAGCAACCAACCATCCGGATCAATAATAAAGTTGTTATGATGATGGAAGTTCTTAACGAGGACCCATCATCATCTATCATGACAACCCAAACAAGGGAGGTGATCCGATTTTGGTACTGGAAGTCTTGTCGAAAGAGTCCCGCCTCGATGGATGCCAAGAAAGAAAGTACACTCGGATAATGACAAATGGCACATAATCATGAAGACCGTGGGACAAGATAACCAGAGAAAAGATAAAGTATCTCAAGACAGCCCAAACATGTGGGATAAGTTGTTGAAATGTGTGAAGGAAATGATCCGATTAAAGATAAAGATCGCAAGTCGAATCGTGAAATTCGAAACTTAAGATGCTACCAAATGAAACCATCAATGAGCTCGAATGAAGAATCACCATGTCACCAACAAAGTTACGGAACTTGGACGAGAAATGTCAGATAATGACATCAATTACAAGATCTTGAGATCTCTAACTAAGAAGTGGGATATGAAAGTCACTGTAATAAAGGATTGTCAAGATATTGCTAAGTTGAAGCCAAGTAACCTGCTCCTCGAAGTCTTAAATATCACGAGTTTGATCCGATCGAAAAGAGGGCAAGAAGAAGAAGATGAGTCGCCAATGGGAAGCCACACTGTCACATCAAAATAAGTTGGGTACCAAAGCAAATAACAAAGAACTCAAAGTCTCCATCAACCGCGGAAATATTATAAGCAACCGAATGATTGCTTTATAACTGTGAAAACTTGAAAAATCTAACATTCAACTTGGTAAGTATCGCAGATTTTACAGGGATTATCAAAATAGTAGAGGATGAGATAAGAGGCCAACCGATGACATCCGTAAAGCGACCAGATCCGATGATCAAGAGATGATCACAGACGCAGAAGATAAGAAAAGAGATGATCGGCCTGGCAAAGAAGAGACAACAGATTCGAGAAGAAATTTTTATTACAATCGCATGTAAGTCACCCCGGGCATTCTACGACTTTAATGACCCACCCGCGTAAGAAGTTCCTGGATCGGAGGAGCTAATTCAACCGGAGAAACCAGGTCATTACAAATAAGCAGATCGCCTGCACCGACCCAAAAGAAAGAGAAGAAGGTACAGTAAGAGAGCAATGCTATAGAGATAGGAAAGCCATGGTTGCCGATACATCGAAATTGATGATTCTTATCTCATTTCAGAGGATTCAAAGCTACTTCCATCAAGAGACTTTTTGTCCGATAAGCAACGCCGATGATTTCTACCCACTACATCCTACATTCCTTTCCCATGATCCGATATTCGATGGCTTCATGGCGGACCAACTGAGGTAACCTTAAAACCTTCGCCGCTCGGGGCTTCCACATCGCCAATGATTAGCAAATCCGCTAAGAGATCGCTTGCAAAATTCCGCCAATTAGCTTGATGATCTCTAACGCAAAGAGACACTTATAATTAAGAAGTTCGAAACAATAAGCTAAGAAAATACTCGAAAGGAAAATGTCACAAGAAAGTTAATTTTAAAATCACGAAAGTCGGTCAAGATAACCAAGAATTAAAGTTCTCGAACAACTTCCGACGCAGAGAAGCGATTATGAACAAACCAGCTATCAATAAATAACAAGCCGATGATTTTAAAATCCTACAGTTCGAAGTTTGATGATCTCTTCTCACTATATGTGAGTCCAAATTAATCGAGGATAGTTTACGAAGAAAATATGTGTTTTCACTTAAATCTTCGAAAACCATTCAGATATGAACAACTATTTTCAACGACAACTAATAAGAAGGAATTGGGTACCCTTTCTACATCCTCAAAAGTCTGGCCTAGTTCACTTCAAAAAGGTGTAATCAAACGAAAGTTATCGATATAGATACACAAAAGTAAAATACGATCCGATAAGGGAAAGAGACTCACGGAACAAGTAAAGGGTGAAGTGCCCAATCGTAGCGAATAGAAATGGACCCCTAATTGATTAAGCATCAGCCAGTGAATCACCGTGCTAACCCATTTTTTCCCAAGACGACCTCAACTCGACCAGACAGGGTTCGTAAAGACAACTTGTCAAAGGGAAATCTAATCAAACCTAATCAGGGTCAATCCGCCTAACAAGTAAGTCAAGGTAAACCGCTAAGATCATTTATGCCAAAAAGATATGAATCTTTTAATGGTAGCAACGACTTTACCCTTACAATCGAAACCTAGGTTGCCGCACCTGAGCCCCAATCGATTAAAAAGAAGATAAACCGCATGAAAAATCCCAAGTCTTCTCTCGATTCATTCAAGGCTCGCACAAATATTCATAATCGATCAGAATGCATATGAAGAGATGTATGATTATGTAGATGTTTATGGGGAGACAAATCAGCCTTCGGATCTATCCGACATAAATAGAAGTGCCCCGGCTTGTACGGATCCTTAAAACTAACTCTAACCCTCACCACCCAATCCAAAAGGGGGTACCTAACGCCGATTTGATTGGCAGTTTGCGCGGGTTTTAGCCAACAAAGAGGTGTAAGCAACTATCCGGGTACATCGACAAAGGATGCTCAAGGCACATGATCGAAGCAAACATCTCTTAGCTCTACACGTAATGTTAAGGCCCACGGTAATTTTTTGGTGATGATAACTTTGGTTTTACCAGCAGGATTTGGAACCTGTGAGAATGATGATGACATGTTATCGAGTCTCGTGATGTCGAAGGTTTAAAGCATAACCTCGTTATCGGGCCACAATTTTTCGACAACGGATTTAGTGTTGAGTTCTCGATCGACGTAATGTTTCTATAAAAAATCGAGCTACTCAAATTAACTTGTTAATCGTTCAAGGAAAGGTAATTTATGATATCGTAGATTGAACAGCTTGTCTATGAAATGATGCCATTGTTAAGAGTTACAAAAGTGCGATTTGGCTCGCACAAAAGAATGAGTCATCCCAAACTTTAAAACTCCTAACAAGATAGCAAGGATGTCTTTGGTATTGAACTCTTATCCAAAGATCCAAAGAGTATCAGCAACCGCCCCATATGGACTTATTTCGACCAAGCATACACCGGCCTCGGTGACGATTGTGGATGATTATTCCAAGTTTACCTCGGGTTGTTTTGTATAAGAAGAATGAGACAACAAAAAGATACCCTGATGCTCAAGAAACTACAAAAATGAAAAGGGTGTTAGATAGTGAAAATCGACGATAAAGGCTTTAATTTCCCCAACTCTTTATTACCGATTTTTGCACTAAGTTTGGTATACAAAGATGAGACATCACCGCAAGAACGCAACAAATGGTATGGTGTAGCGATCCGAGAAAACAGTAACACTCAAAGAAGCTCGCCGCACTATGTTAGCCGAACATGCAACACCAAGTCGCTTTCTCAAGTAGTTATCAATAATCGATGCCACACTCATAACAGATGCCTTCCACAAAGGCTCACTACAAAACACCCTATGAACCGTGGGCAGAAACCGTGTTTCTTACTTCCATGTTCGCGTGCAAGTTGTTTCATACACAACAAATGGGAAGAGTCGGGCTGAAGACTTTTGAGGGCTAAGTCGATGAGGGTATATTCTTAGGATATTCTCATCCAAATAAGGGTTGTGTTTACAAACCGTGCTTAACCTTAGTTGTGAAGAAACACTCATGTGGTCTTTGATTTATTATCTTCAACAAGAGAAATCGGGCCAACGTTAAGCACCAGGGACAACCCCAGACTGATGCACGTAAAATGGATCACCTAAGTATCAAGGAAAAAGGATTAAACACGTAATGCTGTATATTTCTGCATCATGCCGATCTACTAGGGTCAACGTAATTCTAAGGTATGTACAACTCAATAAAGCAGTTCGGCATACCGAGATAAGATTAACCAACCATCTGCCCGTGAACACTGCCCTAATGATGCATATCAAAGACATGACGAGTCCAACATCACCGAGACTTGGTCCATGTCAAATGAATTATAATTTCGGTGACCACTCCCAATTAACTAGTAATGAACTACTATCGTAAGAGTAATGATGTTCTCAAAAAGATGCAAATCAAAAAGAAGGACTGCAACCAAATATCCAACTGGGACCGATCATCGAGACCCATCCGATAGAGTTAAAACCAGACACCGGATTGGAAAGGCCATGGTTGTTGTTATATTCCTTTTGAAGGAACTAAATGTAGTGGAGGAAGCTCTACAAGACGCAAATCGATTCTAGTTACGCAAAAAGAACTGAACAATTTGAAAGGAAATCAAAGTTTGAAATCAGGACGTATCAACCCATCAAGATGGATTGCACAAAGGGGTATTCAAGAACAAGAGAGATGTAATAACGCCATAATTGTGAATTGGGCAAGACTTCAGTTATGCTGGCGGGTATTCTTACAATCGTACGAATTGGACATGACGAGACTTGCACCGCCGCTTACCGGTCATTCGCTATTTACATACGCCTATTGGCAGGGTTTATTGTATCGATGATGTAAAGAGTGCATTCTAAATGGGGCAATTAGCCGAGAAGTTTTTATGTCATCAACCTCCCGCTTTGAAAAAGGCCGACTGTGTGTGTACCGCTAAGAAAAAGCTCTTGATGGTTCAAATAAGCTCTCGAGGCTTGGTGGCGACATACCTTCGGGCTTCTTGATAGACAAAGCAGAGCCAATTAAAAGGAATAGTGGACATAACCTTATCTGTTATTAGAAGATGGAGAAGATATTCTATGGTTCAGATTATGTAACCACATCTCTGATCTCCCAACAGAGTTTATAGTAACCAAATAGTTTATGGTAGTTCGAGATAAATCATGACGGGTCGATGAGTTATCGGTTTACAAGTTAAGCAAAAGTACGTATGTGATATTCATTCCCAAAGTGGAAGTACATCGCCAGAGTTTATCACAAGTTTGGAGTTCAAAAATCGCACAAGCTGTATTCTATTTATGACTGGATTCAAGACGATCCAGATGAGGACGGTAAGAAAAACTAATCAGAAAAGAACATAGCTCTTATCGACATTTACTATACTCTAACCCGCTAATAGACTATATATCATTTTTTAGTAGAGGGGCGATAAAGCGTATTTCCAGTAAAATCCAATGCACACTGGAAGAATTTAAGCGGATTTTATCTCGGGCGACAATCTGGTTTATTTTACCCACTGATGACACCCAGAGCTTGAGTGGCATTCGACTGACAGGAGGTTGCACTGATGCGGAAGTCAAACCTTGTGCATGCCGCCATGAGGGTAAGAAACCCATCTCTCGGTTTTCAAAGTTGCTACAGATATCGGCCATGCATATCTACTAATGGGTTACAGATATATGAAGGCAGTAGCTGTTGAGCCCTAACTGTTTCCGCTTAGTCAAGCAAATGAGGGGATTATAACATAGCAGCTAAGAACGCATCTATATTCCCCGGGGTGATAAGAATAAAGGCTTATCGGCATCACCGTATCCTCGCTCTACATACAAAGATGTGCTATGGGACGTTTTATACCATTTTATAAGAGATCATGTTGAAAAGAAGAATATCAAGAATGAAAGATCTATACCGATAAAAATGTAAATCTAATATTTTAACCAAGCCAACTAAATGAGATCGATTCAAATTGATGAACGAAGCTGTAGGCCGAATTAGAGAAAAAGACTAGTAAATGTTTGGTGGATCGACGATAAATACCGTTAAGAGACTAATCAAAGTTAAGAGGAACTGAGTGAGTAGTATCTCAACGACGAAGATCGGGCCAAGAACCGGATATGAGAAGGTTTTACGAGTTAAAAAAGAATCGATCGATTAAATAATTATCGATTAGTGTTGAATCGATCGGGCTGTTGTTTACATTTTTGTGCTGATTGCTTAATGTTCAATGAAGCTAGTTACATAAGATTAAAGCTCAATCGCATAAGGAAATGTAAAAATACACAATAAAAAAGGAATAATAGAAATTTTCATTGATAAAGACCCCGAGTTCAGATTATATTACAAGTTAAAAGACAAAAGCATTCCGAGGTCAAGACATAAACCATAAACCTAAAACCCTAAGCCTAACCTTATGGGAGAGGCTTTAAAGATTTTAAAGCCCGATGCTCCCCATTTTTCCCACTTAACTTGGGTGCTGTGGAGAGGCTTTGAAATAATCTCTAAAGCCACCCCGTAGCTTTTGAGCGGCGAGCCGAGAGCCTTGAAGATTTCTTTAAGCCAGAGTCCTAAAAATCAACGGGTTTCCAACAAAAATGGGACACAAGTGCTACAAAGATGTGGTCCGAAGACCATACGGCCACAAGTGTCATACATAGAAATATCGAGTTTGATATAAATATGATCACCGCCGTTGATCAAGATCGAATCATCAAACTCCATGTTTTCAGATCACCGAAATCCGGGATGCTAACTGCCATCTCGACAGTACACAAAGGATACACGGTTAGGAGAAGTGTCTTCTTACCGCGATAGCAAATCCACTTTCGTGGTAGAGAAGTGTAGTAATAATTGTACGTAAAATCTTCGCCGACCTACTTCTAAAGCAAAGAATAAGTGACACGTGGTTGATTTTGAGAAGTTCTAAATCTTTTGAAAAGTGGCTGTTATTTATTTGGAAGTTTCAATTCTAAATAAGGGAGCACACTTTTAATACATGTTTTTACAAACACTCTAGTTAAGATAAGTATGGTGAATGGGTTATGTTGTGTAATCATCGTCCAATTTATAGAGGCCAAAGATGGGCGTAATGCAAATTTGACTTTCAAAGCCTTTGTAGAAATCGCACCAAAGGACAAATACAGTAGGGAACACGATTGATGATTGGATAAGCTATCTACATTGATATCCCAAAAATATCCAGATTTTCATTATTACGTAATGTCAAATCATGCCAAATTAGGAATCTAGACGACTATCCGTTGCCAAGAATATCTTTATCCCAAGAATTGACTCGGGTCTCGAGTAGATCAGATAGTCAACTCCAAATCCATTAGATAATTTAATTTACGAGGAAGATCATTTGAGTATGATACCTGAACAAATCAGTAAATCGCATTGAATACAATCGTAAATAATACTGGTGGGAACTTCAACCGGATCAGTGAGATCAAAAAGTAAAACATCGCATTAAAGGGAACGACCGCTGAAAGGGATGTAATGGGAAATTATATGATTAGGGTTAAAACTAAGATCGAATGTAAGTATATTGCATATATTTCAAGAGGTATTGATCACGGCTAAATATCATTTCAACCAGTATACGATTGCTTATTTCATCACATATTATCCAAATTATCCTCGATATTCGGGCTTTTACCGCATAACATACTTTTCAGGACGATAATCAGCATAAAAGTATTTAATGCTGACGAGGGGTATATGTATTAAATGCCACTAAATGTATTTTAAATCGAAAGGTAACGTGGGCGCATTTCCTAACCACACGATCAAATTAAGCTCAACTGGATCGTTTATCCTTTTCAAACGCTTTGATCTTCTAGTCTCGATTTTCCTCCCTCCCTTCTATAAGCCCATCAAACCTACCAAAATATTGTTCTCAAAATTCTTACTGCGATTTGCAAACTCACAATTATCTTCTGCGATTCAAAGAGCCACGATTCAACTTATTTCAAAAATGAAAAGCAGAATCTGGTAATTTCGTTATTTGATGAATTATTTTTTTCCTTCCAAAATCCATTGAACATATAGATTACGTTTTTATGGTTTGTACACAATTTTAATCGAGTATATCTTATTGTAGATGGCCACCACGAATGGGCAAATTACGCAGAATCATGCGGATTTGGCAAACAAGATTGTTGGAAGACAAATTTGTTAGTTTTGTGTTACACGATCCGGAATCAATGGAGGCGGAACAAATTTCAGAGGAATAAAAGTCTTGAAAAATATCAGGTCGCTAACGGCAAGAATCCAAAGAATGCAAGATGAGGCATTAGAATTTTGGAGGAATTGAAGGCGATAATTAAAATCTGCGAGGGACGAACTCCATTTCAAAGAATGGAGAGGATATCGGTGACTTACAAATGCCGATAATCCCCATCGCTCAACCCGCCTAAAGGAAAAATCTTCGCCATTACGGGAGAATGAAGACGAATATCAGAATGAATCAGAGAGGCCGATAAATATCGCCCGCATCAGAGTTGACAGTTTCCATGTTGAAAAGGAGCTATCGCTGGCGGTTTTATATTCGCCAAAACAATTGCGGGTATCTAGTTTATCCTAATGGATTAACAAATCGTAAAGATGTATAGTGGCGGCCGCTATCATCGGCGAAGAGTTAATTGGTATGATTAAGGCTATTCTCGCCCAAGAATACGCATAAGTTCGTGAGCAGTGAAAGGTGAGAAAGTTCATTCAAGAGAATTTAAATAATCTCACTGAAGGTCGCAATTATTCTGGCGACAAGATGCCCAATGCCGGCCGGATCGAATGGACCGGCGACTCATGCCTTTCTTCTCAAATCTGAATCGCCATCATGTACATCGATGACAGATATGCCCAATTCTCCTAAGACTAAGAAAGGGAAAACATGAGGCGCAAATACGTCATAACCCATGCCTCAAAAGAAGAAGAGAAAATTGCAAAGGCCAGGGAGAAGAGGCCAAAGAAGGTAAAACAGCTACCATGACTTTTTCGAAGACGAGTCGATGATGAAGGAGTGCCGATCACCTCGACGCGCCACAAAGATCACCGAAAAATTACACAGCAAAGCTCTGCTGAGAGCTCAGCCGAACACCGGAGAAAGAGCAGGGATCTAACGATCTCCTTCACCTCAACTGCCGACCACCACCAGACTCTAGGTGTTGAGTATATTCTTCACATACCCCTGAAGTAACCCGGTGTTCACCAGCCAGGAACC